>KB445816.1:0-41981 GCA_000320605.2 Gelatoporia subvermispora B
GGGGAGAAGACGTCGCAGAGCTCGAGTGTGTGCAGGTGCAGGTTCGGGAGGACGACCGTGTCCGCGTTGAGGAACGCGAACGCGTCGTACGTCCCGTGCTCAGCCTCGCGGAACTACAGCGGAGCGCACTGTGAGGATGCTGCAGTGGAATGGAGTATAACGCGAGGAAGGACTCACAAAGTATGGGTGACCGGTCCTCCAGTCGATGAGGTAGAATGCGGACTCGCACGGCTCGATCTGCGTGAACGGGAAGTTGAGGAGCAGCCCGAGCCTGTTGCCGACGATCTCGACGGACAGCGAGCACTCGCCCGGAACGAACGGGCCCTCGCAGACGGCGATGCACGGCTTGGACGCCGCCGGGTGGTACTCACCCGTGGAGAGCTGCACGAGGTGGATGTTGATGGCCGCTGGCATGACATTAATAGTAACTAAGAGCGAGAGGTGCAGGACGCACTTGTAAGTCACCAACGCTATCAAATCATGCTCGTGAACCGCTAACCCCACGTCTATAATCTTCTGGTTGAGGTTGATGGACTGCCAGACCGAGTCGCCCGGCTGCTCGTCGACCTCCGAGTTGACACGTGCGGTGCGCACGGCGTCCGTCCCACCAAATAGCGAAGCCGAGTGCGTCTGCCCGAGGAGGAAGACGCCGGAGCTGAGGTCGTATATGCTCGAGGGGCTGTAGGACACAGAGATGGAGTGCGACACTATCCGCTGCACCTGGCAAGCAAGTTGTAGAGTGCATGGCTGTGAGTGGACAGCGCCTTGGGGTATGGGATTTATTAGACGGGGTGAATACTTCTCTCAGTCTCCTTGTAGGTACTAGACTAATTATTTGGGCTAACCTATTGGACGGAGTGAACACTCCTTCGAAGCCGAGCCAGTCGCCAGCAGGAGACAACTGCGTGGCTGTGATGTCATTCTCCGCCAGCCAAGAGTTGACGGCTTGTACGCTTTCGGCGGTCGGTGCAACGAACTTCTCGATCTGAAAGTGAAATGGTTAGGCTCCAAACGGCGCTGAAGGGGTGCGCACGTACCTCCGACTGGCTCAGGTGCTGGCCGTAGTTGGCACTTGACGGTGTGCTGACATCATAGAGTGCAGCTTCAAGACTGGCAGGGTCGCTCTGTACGAGCGCGATGCGCATCTTCAGGGTAGTATCAGGCGACGCCGGGGCCACGAGCTGGAAACCAGCAGGGACGCCTTCCAGAGATTCGTGAAGGAGCAAGTTGCGAGCAGCGGGCTTGCTCAAAGTGAGCGAGAACAAGCAAGCAAGGACGAGCTTCACAGAGGCCATCTTGCACCTGAGGAAGAGCCTAGGAAGACACTGGAGGAAACGTCGGTAGGTAGAGAGGTTTTATAGGAGAGCGCTAGAAAGCTTGTTGCGCAGCGACAATATGGGACATGAGGTTACGATAAGCACTCCTTCGTGAATACCAGAAATGGCACCTCAGAAATCGGAATCGCCCAAGACGAGGTTATGCTTAACAGATGCATGCTCTTCGACGACAAGCAGGCCAGTAGAGGGTGGCAGAAAATAGGCCGATAGGCCGAACGTGTAGCAACGACCACCAAGCGGCCCAGATCTATGTGTAAGAAGCATAGAGAAGGTGGATCCGCGCGCGAGAGGACCTACAACGCCTTCGGTTGCCATACCTGGTTCATCAGTTAGATGGGATTGTACATCCCGACGCCAAGTTCTGCCAGTGGTATTGATCCGACGCCATACGCCGCCGGCGATATCGATCAATGCCCACCTTTCCCGCTTGTCCCGTGCGGCACTTGTAAATCGTTGTGAAAATAGATTCGTTCCGCGGTAAGCAGACTACCGGTTCATTATCGAAGGCCTGAACGAGGCAGGGAACCTAGAAAGGTGAGGCAGACCATGCCCCAGTACATGCAAGAACCGAGAATAAGGCCGCCGGGATTAGGATAAGCAGCAACTCCTGTAGGGATCAGCGAACACGATGTGAAAAAGCCTGCTTGCATCAGGAAAATAACAACTTGACTTAGAGCGCCTTGCAGCATCTTGCATGCCTTTCGAGGTACTTGACGTGCGCTAGCGAGGTGGGCAAGACGCCTTCAAGCTTCAAGGCCCCAACACAACATTTTCCTGATGTGCCAGAAGTACTGATGCTCGGTTCCGGTGGCTTCCTCTTTCGTCCTCTTTTGGTAATCACCTCCTCCGCGCGACGCATGATTGCTACGAATAACCTCAAGACCCACATGTTGACCTGTCATGAGAGCAATATGTTGCGAGCCATTGCGTCCAGTACGCTGGAAATAAGAATCCGAGTATCCCACGGGTATTCGATTGATCCTAGGCCGGCACTCTAGAGCATGCTCGATCAGGCTCACCCCACATGCGCAGGCATGTAGAGATGGGATGCAAATCTCCAAAACAACGACGTCTAGCTCTGGACCAGGTTTGTTCATGTCCATCCCGTCTGACACCCAATGTATCTTCCCCTCGACCCCGCCCGCGCGGAGCATGCCGCCGCGCCGCGCCGCGTGTACTCATCCTCGCCGTACGCGTTGACGAAGTCCCTCTCCGAGATGGACTTGTTACGATAGCGCGACCTCAAGTGGGGCGAGTCGGCGACGAGCACATCAAGAGCTGTCCCACGTGCCCTTCAGGTGCGATATGTCGTGCACCGAGAACGACGGGGCCAAATGCCCGGACTGACCGAAAGCAAGCGGGTGAACTCCACTGCGTGTACATCAGCACGGAGTCACACAACATGAGCGAGTCTCTGGCGGATGCATAAAGGGTAGACGAGAGCCTTGCACACATTGCTGAGGCGGCGCCGCGCCCGGCTCTTGCGCCCATCAGGTCGAGCGTGCGGCGAGGCGGAAACTTGATATCGCCCGTTGCAGGGCTGCCCGCAGGTCGGCCGGGTTTCTAGTAGGGGGCGGCGTGGGAGGTGACTACGACGCCAAAGTCCTCCGCAATTCGAACCACGGCTGCGAGCCATGCACGACGAGACTCAGCCCGGCGTTCTCGTACAGCCGCGGCAGCTCCTCGTGCGCGATGAGGAGGACCCGCTCGCAGCCCGCGTTTCATGCGTCGCCAGCTGCGGCCGCACGACGTACTCCCTCAGCCAGCTCAGCGCGATGCCTCTCCTGCGGTGCGCCGATATCACACAGACGAGTGTTGGCAGACGGAGGCGCCACCAGGGATGTGGGTCGACATAATCTCGTGCGTGAGTGAAGGCGAAGGCAAGCGCGTAGAACAGACGAATCCAGCGAGTGTGTGCCTTGAGGTGTTCGGTATGAAGGCGACAAGAGGTCGGAACTGACGGTACCATCGCGGTGCTGGGTTCAAATCTCGCATGTGAAGCGCGAGACGACCGACTCGCTAGTATGCTGCCAAGGTGCCAGGTTCGTCCTGCGAGTACTATGAACGTACCCGTAACTTGCGGATCCTGAACGACCGTCTCGCTGAACCTGCCACCTCGATTGCATGTGTGGCGAAAACTTCGTCGCTCGAGAGCAGGGTCATAGCAGACGGACATCTCTCCGATATCAGTGTTGGTCGTAAGCGGTTTTCCTCTTCTGTCTTGACATCAGCGGAGAGAGACGATCGTGAGCCGCAAGGAGAAAGACAATCCCGGGATTGCACCGACCGATCTCAGCGAAAGTATCGAACCTAGTATCCTCCTCCTCAGCCTGTCTGAAGCGCTCCTGGCCATCCACGTGACATTACCTTGCTTGTCAAGGTTGTTGTGCACCCCCATAATTCGTAAGCGCTCTATCTCATATCGTCAACACAGACAAACAGCGTCTATTGAGTGCTTCGTCCAATCGTCGTACTTTCCGTTCTTTTTTCGCTGCTGTATAATTTCCGGACGTGATCAAACTCGGAATAGATACCTATAAATCGAAGTAGCAAAAGCATCCAGGATGCGAGTTAGCACTTGTTTATGTACTAAGGCGCTTGTACGTAGTAAGTCCTAGTGAACGAAGCATTCTATGAAGTGCTCTTCTCAGATTATTGGTGAATGATCTCGTGCCATTGTTGTCGGCAGGTAAAAGGCGTCATATGTACAATTCTTTGCACGGTTGGCAGCGTACAACGACGAGACCTTTGACTCGGTCGTCAAGGTATATCTCAGGCTCCAGATGTGGAAATCCGCCTACATATATATTTTTGTGAATTATCTACGGTTATGCATCAATCATCTTATGCAGACTGATCTCTAATTATCCAGTACATAGTCTCAGCGACAAGCAAGGTAGTTGTTGGCGTAAGCCGGCGCTTCTCGAGTATCTGCCAGCGCTTGCAAGGCGGGCCTTCTGCGTCTGCGCTCAATAACGTCTCTGCGATTGAGCCTCTCGCTCTCTTGGTCGCTCGTTCGTTTCTCTGCGCGTCCTCTGTTCACCCATGCGCCCTCCTTTTTCTCGTAGCCTCGCGTCGCCCGCTCGCCCCGCCATCGCTCGCCTCGGCCCAACTCCCTTGCTCGCTCGATTCCATCCCTGCGGCTCCTCCGTGCGGGTCCGTCGACACCCCCGTTCGCCCGTCCCCATACCGCCGGCACTACGCGTACATGCACCGAGCAGACGCATCGTCGTGAGCGATCCGTGCACGCTGAATTTAATGCGCTGCGCGCTGCGCTCGCGTATGCCGTCCTCCCGTTAACCTTCTGCTTGCTCAACGACGCTCCAGCGTCGCGTGCAACCTCTTGTCCTGTCAATTATCTCTGGTTGAACAGCGCGACTCGCCGCAACGCTTTCCTGTGTCCTCCATCTGCAGAAGATCGCGCACAGCCTACCGCACCCAGATGTGCTCCGCGTCGCTGCTGCCCAAATGTTCTATGCGCGACGCTCCGGACCATCAGCCCACAGCGTGGTTGTCGCTATCGATAATCTGCACCACGGGGACTCAGTTATACGGTCATGAAAGATGTCTCGGCGACACACCTGCTAACCTGAGGAACAGTTGTCACTATCGATATTCTGCACCGCGAGGACTCAGTCATATGGTCGTGAAAGACGTCTCGGCGACACTGCATGCTCTCGCGAGCTGACATTCTTGTTATGTTGGATGTTGGTAGACCATCTAGTGAATAGTTTCGTCGTCTTCGTGGACACCAAACACAGGGGAGGATAATTTGATGCTCCAGGAAATATATTTCGTGGGACGAGCTTAGCGGTGAATATGGACATGGCATTAATACGTCACAAATCGCAACTACAGTGTGTTAGCTAGCACAAGCTTCATGTCGGTCCCCATGAAATTCTCCTGGACCTGTGAATAACCGTAAGGACTTAACCTATCCAGTGATCAAACGTTCTCGATTGCCTACAATGTGTCACCAGCGCGATCGCACAGCCTGGGCGCTCTCCGCACGCTAGAACGTGGACGTCGGTGTTTGCATTAGGGCATGATGAAGTGCTATCCACTTACCGCGAAGAATCTTCGGCATGGCGCCCGCTACGGGTCGAAGGCCACCAGGTGTATGATATCCCATAAGCGGCCGATCTAGAGGTACCAGGTCGTCGAGTCAATGACCAGCTATACAATATTGTAGAGTACTTACGCCGTACATTGACTGTTAGCACCGAAAGTCCCCGGATACGAAGTAGTTATGCGCGGAGCCAATGCACAGCCCGCCGTTGCGCACGCCGGTGGTGAAGGCCTGACACAGCGCCGTTCGAGTGCATGAGCTCGAGCGTATCTCGCAGTGGCGCGCACGCGACAGAGCGTAGCTGTGCACTTGCGATTACGATGAACAGCAACACGACACTCCGGACGATCACGTCGGCCTGTGGGGTGCGAGGCGGGCCTAAGGTCGCTCATTCCTGCGAGCTCGTCTACTGGATGGTGTGAAGAGGGAGGAGGAAGGGAGAGAGCCCATATGTGGTGCTGGACGGTCGCGCAAGTGGTGCCCAAGGCGGCTATGCAAGATCCAATCGTGCGCAACCATCGGGAGAAGCCGGTCGGGCGCTCCCGGGTTCAGTCGCGCATTTTCTGCCCTGGACGGCGGGACAGCGATAGGGTGCTCTTTGACCGTCTCTCCTACTATCTCCCGGGGGATGTACACAAGTATTGTCATCATCTGAAAGAACACTAGGACAACTTCTGGTTCTCTCTCGCTGCTCGAGTGCTCACCAGCCGCCAGTCATCAGTCTCTCGGAGTTACCACTGCTCATTATTTGTCTCTGATGGCAACCAATCTATATTGCGGGTACAAGACACGTCTAAATCTACATGTACTAGACGAATACCTTGGCACCGTAATGGACCCCACGGGTCATCTTCGCCCTGCCTTCCCTAGAGCTCTGTCCTCCCACTACTCGCTCACTGGATGTAGTTCCTGCTTCGTCTTGCCAGCACCACTGAGCTTCTCGTCTACGCTGCATAATCGGTTCTTCAGGCAACACAAATACAGACTACCGCCTGAGCTTAGGGGAACGCCTCAAGTCGTATGACTCGTACATGGTGTGCGAGACCACGATCTGGGGCAATGAGCGGAAGCCGCACGAACCTTTGTATCGTCGTGTCCTGCGTTCGTGTCCTCAAACTGAATGGTGTGTTTACTGTCTAGGGCATGCAATACTTAGAATGTGAAAGCTGTGCGACGTGTCCACCTACCAGATGACAGCCCATGGCTGTTTGTCGTCGTTCCTCGGCACGCTCTCCCCACCATCCCATCACGACCTGTGTATAGCTCATTAGAGTGCGCCGGTCATCGCGCTGCAGGATGAAGCCGTACCTGTGCGCTTCATCATCGATGCATGCTCTGGGCAGCTGTTTCGGCGCCGTCAAATTCCTCACAAGTCGGTGGCCTCTCTAAACTTTATGTATCTTGGCCTTGGTGATGCTGCTATCTGCTCTGTACGTTCGCCCTCATTATCCAAGGCTCTGGCTCGTCCTTCTCACAACGCTACATGTGACCAATGTCGGCGGTCTTGGGCTCCGACACTAATGCGCGTTGATGTGTGCTCTATGTGGCCGGACCCTAGACGTAAATGAGGTGCGTGGAGTGGACATGATGCTCTTGCGACGAACAAAGAGAAGGCAGGCAAACAATCACCGGCAGCTCTATCCCGGATGACGCTGATTAGTCTGAAAGGGCATCGACTGAGAGAAATAAACTTGACCATTTTGACGCCGGTGCGATGTTTATCTGTGGGGCGGATTCCCTCGGACTATCTGGCATACTACCACGTGTACCGCGTTTTGCACTGATGTCTGACGTCTGGAGTGTCATCAGTTGTCATAGCATGTGAACGCGGATACATGCTCGGAGTAAATGCCCGATGAAGCGGGAACGACCGCTCGAAGTCCAGACGGAAGGTTTTGCATAGTGCTAGAACAACCTCATCAAAGTCCTCTCTCGAGTTAAGCGGAGCGGCCGCAGTGTTCGTGCGGCTCATTCGTATCCGCTTTGAGCTCGTTTGGTGTATTCGCGGTTCCTTCAGCTCGGTCCAGTGCTGCTCGTGGATCTGGAGGAGAGCCGAGACTTGTTGGTCACGGGAGTAGGGAGTGATGAAAAGACGCACACCGAGCTCGAAGCGATCCTCATTCCGACCGCCTCTACCACCCTCATCACTAATCCTCCACCTCGTTGACAATGTGTTCATGCTCTGCAGTCAGTACGTCGATCTCGTGGTTCTTCACGTTGATCTCACTCTCCTCTGCTACAGCCCAATTTACGACACTGCAAGCTTGTCCCTCGCCGTATTGAGGTCATCCTCTACTGCCTCTCTATCCTGTCGCCCCTCTACCATTTGCGCCCAGCTCTGATTATGTTCGGTTGACTCGGCATCGTCCTATGTTGCACGTCTGCCAGCTCGATCCTCGGTGCCTCCACCTCGTCCCCCAGCTCCTCCTTCTCGTTCTTCGTCTGCGCTGCAAGTCATGTGAGCTCAATGACCTTCGCAAGTAGCCCCATGCTCCATAGCTGCCCCTGCCCGATGGCATTGCCGTTGTCACAGACTCCAGATGCGCATCCTGAGTTCTTTGGTTATGGATAGATCGTGACCAGATGTATTGGACGCACCTGGGGAGGGTCATCGCTGACGCTGTCTGTATGATCAGTGACCGTATGTACGGGAGACGCGCCGGGAGAACGTTGGTGGTCGAAGTAGACGAGACGAAAGGAGCGCCTGTGGTAACCACACAATTTGTGTTAAGTCTGGAGCATACTAACGGATGCATTCAGACAATGCTTACCGTAATGATCCGTCGAAGCCCCCATTGCCTCTATAATCCCGTCCAGGTCAGGCATCATGCAGCCTGACCAGACGCTAGAGAACTACGGGAAACCAGGTTGTTGACCAAGACAAGTCCACATTGACTTCGAGTGTTG
Source organism: Gelatoporia subvermispora B (assembly GCA_000320605.2). Taxonomy (NCBI): domain Eukaryota; kingdom Fungi; phylum Basidiomycota; class Agaricomycetes; order Polyporales; family Gelatoporiaceae; genus Gelatoporia; species Gelatoporia subvermispora. The sequence goes on from KB445816.1 coordinate 8,314, forward strand.
TGCAAGCGGCTCAAAGCGCCGCATCAGAGACTGATTGCAGTGGGAGCAACGGGAAGATGCTTACCAATAGTCTTGGGTATCTCGGATGGTCCGTTGGCATGTGTATCAGTCCTCGCCTCTGTGTCTGCGCATTAGGCAGACCACGCGCGCCCGTGGGACGTTCTCGAAATACTCTGAGCACCACAGGAAGAGGCTTTTCGTCCAAGGCATTGTGTACGTATAGCAAACCGAATCAAGTACATCCATCCTCTTATTCCCACTGTGTTGACGGTGCGTTGACTAGTATTTCCCTGTACTGCCATGTCTTGCGAGCTTGCCTCTATCAGGGCGATTGCACAGGGAGGAGCACGAGGTAGGCCTTGGCATTGAGAAGGGCAAGAGAAGAAGGGTGGTGTCATGTCAGTAGAGGCGTCGATCATGGTCGACGGAGAGCCTGCGATTGCGCATGAGATCGGCACAGAGAAGAGAGAGATTGTTCGCGCGCCTGTCTGGCGATCGCATCTTGCAAGCGCTCTCGCCTTGCTGGCTCGTCCTACTCGAACTTGCCAACCTGCTGCTGCTCTGGAATGCACAGGTCTTCGTCTGGCTTCTTCCTGGTGTCCGGGTCCATCCTGTCAGATGTCTATGCATGGTCGGCGGCTTGCAAGCTCCAGAGCCGACAATGCATCTCTCGGCGAGGTCGCTTCCGGCCGCCCAAGCTCACTCCACCGACTCCCCTCACTATCGTGCTGGACTGTGCGCCGCAGTCCGTACCATACACCAGAGACACCGACTGTTCATATCAATACTCATAGGGTCTGAGACAACATACGTATGGTCTGGTCGCGCTCACTGCTCTGGTCTGTGAAGGTCGCTGACATATTCACCCTCGCGATGCGGTTCATGTCTCTCACTGCGAATACCGGGTATAGCTGTTCTTGGTACCATTGCGGAGCAGCCAACCCACGCAGTACGCCGATTTGTTGAGCTATAATTCATCGCCACCTTGAGAGGGCTGACCTTCGGAGTCGTAGAGCCGCAATCGCAACCACGCAATCATCAATGCATACTGACTAACGGTACGAGCGCATCTAGGACTTGGCAGATCCTATGTTGGTGCATACGGCCAGCATATATTTGGTTCTCCACTCCCCGCGCAAATATACCACCTAGTATATGCGCATAAGGCTGGACCATACCCTTCACTGAGACCTAACGGACAGGTCGCTGCCTCTTTTTCTGTACGTGCCGTCTTTTATTGTTCTTCGCATATCTGACCTTAATTCAACATGCACATTCAGTTGTTTTTATGAGGCCTTGTGTTTGAGTGAAGCTAGCATTTTGTAGATCTATTTCCCTCACATACCGTGTTTCCACTGGTGCACACAGACATATATGTCAGATTAGAAAAGTGAGTAACACGAGGGCGTTCTCATCATTGTGATTAATTCTAGTCGTCCTTCAGCCAAATTCCTATTGTTTGTGCTGTGCATACCGTACCTATGTCCATTGCTGCGCTGTAGATACTGCGACATGCTATGTCTGGCTGTCTCACTGAGTATCCAGCTCCCATCAGACCGGGACAGACATGCGAGTCCGAGATAAACATTTAGAATATTAGTCGCTCCTATGTACTACTGATGTGATGTAACGGAACGAGCTGAGGTTGTGAAATAAAACGGAGGTAATAGGGAGTGAGATGCAGCTCGAAATGGTATGATCAAGGATTGCCCGAAGTTATGTTCGGAGTGTAGCAGTTTATCCATTTGTCGCCGTGTACAAACCTACTTACATCTAACATTGCTCGATATCGTCCGATGAGTACCTTTGTGCGTGGCATCAGAACTCCGTGCCAATAATCCTTTGGGATCCACATGATGAGCTCATCTCGTGGGCCCTTCACCCAGCCAGACTTGCTATCGAAATACAACATCTCATGAGGTTCTTCATCTGCTTGAGATGTCTGAGAGAACTGAGAGGACTGAGATGTCAAAGTAAGGTCGGGCTCAAGTGAAAGGGTCGGTCGTAGCTTTGCTGGAGATCCGAAGGGGCTCGCAATTGCACTCCAGATTGTGCCGCCCTGTATGCCTTGCGATCCCAGCCACGAGCTGCCTGGCGTCACATCCCACACACGAATTGTGCTGTCCCATGATCCAGAGACAAGGCGAGTCCCGTCGGGCGAGAACGCGACTGAGCGGACTGCATCGCTGTGTCCCTCGAGCGGCTTCATTACTGGGACACCAGTCGCCGCATTCCAGAGCCGAACAGTGGCGTCATGCGAGCCAGAGGCAATTACTTCCCCATCTGGTGAGAAGCTGACGGACAGGACCGAATTGGTGTGTCCCCTGCGCATCACCTGTCCGGGCATCCCAGAGCCGGATCGAGCCAGAGACGATCCGGGCTCCATCCGGAGAGAATGCGACGGAGAAGATCTCTTTGCTGTGTCCCTTGAGAGGCTCCATCAGCCGTTCGCCCGTCGTTGCATTCCAGAGCCGGAGTGTGGCGTCCGCGGATCCAGAGACGATTTGTGTCCCATCTGGTGAGATTGCGACTGGACGAGCCCGAAATGATTTGCATCCCATCCGGTGAGAACACCAGAGACTGGACCGAGCGTCCGTGTCCGCTGAGAGGATCCCCCACTTGTCTGCCGGTTCTTGCATCCCAAAGGTAGATCGTCTCGTCAGCTGAGCCGGAAGCGATGCAGCTCCCATCTGGCGATACGGCAATGCATGTAACAGGGCTCCTATGACCCTGGAGAGGATCAAGAACTGATGCGCCCATCTGCGCACTCCACAGCAAGACCGTCTTGTCCTCCGATCCCGACACGACCTGGGTTCCATCCGGTGTGAATGCAACACACAGGACTCTGCCGCCGTGACCCTGAGGGCTCTCCGAAAGTGTCTTACTCGACTTCACGCTGGTACCCGGAGTCGAATTCTCATTGTCAACCAGGGCTTTAAGCTGGGATCCCAGTGACAAGGTCCCATCATGGAGATCAGTGTCGCTCGGTGCGGCGTCAGGGGATGGCATCGCGTCCATGGCATTTGCACTCCAAAGTCGGATCGTCTTGTCTGCTGATCCGGAGACAACTGTTCTCCCATCGGGTGAGAACCCGGCAGACAAGACATAATCACCGTGGCCCTCGAACGGCTGCATCACTGGGCGCCCTGTCGCTGCATCCCAAAGTCGAACCGTCTTGTCAGCTGAACCAGAGGCGATTCGGGTCCCATCAGGTGAGAATGCCACCGAAAGGACTAAGTCGGTGTGTCCCACCAGGGGGTCAATGATTGGGGCCCCCGTTCGGGCATCCCAGAGCCTTATTGTCCTGTCATTTGACCCCGAGACGACTCGGGTCCCGTCAGGGGAGAACGCAACAGACTGGACTATGCTGGTGTGTCCCGAGAGGGGGTCCATCACTTCTTCTCCCGTCAACACATTCCAGAGCCTGATTGTTTTGTCGTCCGAGCCGGAGACCACTCGCCTTCCGTCTGGCGAGAACATGACAGTGTTGACGTTTCCAGTGTGCCCCTCGAAGGCGTGCAGCAAAGGATTTCCAGTCTTTGCATCCCAGAGCCGCAATGTATGATCCATTGACCCGGAGATAATTTGCGCTCCATCAGGTGAGAAAGCAACACAAAGCACTCCGTCGCTGTGGCCGTCAAGAGGATCCATCATCAGCTCTCCCGTCTTTGCATTCCAGAGTCTAATTGTCTCGTCCAGGGACCCCGAGACTACCACCGCTCCGTCAGGTGAGAAGGCCACAGAGCTGACCGTGTTACGGTGTCCCTCAAGAGGGTCTATGAGCAGATCGCCTGTCCGCGCATCCCAAATCCGAACTGCTTTATCCAATGATCCCGATACCACGCGGTTTCCGTCAGGTGAAAATGCGACGGAGATAACTTTCCCAGCATGTCCTGACATCTGCAGAAGCGGCCCCCGTGACCTATGTATGCCGGTCACATCGTATGTGGGGACATTACGAAACTTCGGCCAGAAGGTTTTTGCGATGGTGGAAGATGGGCTTAGGGATGGAAGAACCGAGAGGTAGATGTGCGGTGCGCTGAGCTCGATTGCGTCATGACCCAGCATGACGAAGTCTTTTGCATCTCGCAGAAATGCGACTATCTCGGGCGAGAGCCGATCACGCTGAGGAGGCCGAGTATGTTAACGTCGAAGATAATCGCAGAGGGAATGTCTTGGCGTACCATGTTCTCTGCGGTCAACACTCGGTGCAAAAGACCCAATGCTAGCCTCGCATTTCTGCTCGCACTGAGCACCTCCAGCCAGAATAGAATCTTTCTTCGCAATACTGAATCGACGGATGAGAGCAGTGATGAGGGATCAGGAATACGGATGAGATGGTGGACTCAGTGAAGGCACGAGTATAGAAGCGAACTCGAGATCGGTGCGAAGTCCTGCCGCGGATTTGGCAGGTAGGATGTACGACACCCTGAGACGTTGAACGTCAGCGCGTCCGAGGCCATGATGCGGACGCACGCGGTTGCGAGAGCCTCATGCCCGCCGGATAGATCGATTCTGAAGGTCTCCGGTACGCGGTCAGGGGATGTGAGGTAGTCTTCGAAGGAGGTATGGAATGTAGCGACGGCACCGCTGTCGTTCCGTATGCAGACTGTCAGAGATGCGCAGGGTGGATTCGCAAAGCTAGCCAGTAGAATTGAGGGGCTACAGACAATATTCAGCCAATATCATTCCGGACGTGACATACCTCCCGTCATTGAGAGACGCGTCGAGCGGCTTATGAGGTGACTACTAGCATGTACATTACCGCTCGTGATACTGAGATGTATCCCCAGAGATATTGGACCACTCGCGGGGGAAATCGAGAGCAAGATGAAGCGGCCAACCATCACCCGTATCATTGCGGCGCCGAAGGACATAGAAGATGTTCAAGAGTCCTTCGAGAAACTCGCAGCATGGGTTGAGCAATTCCAGGTTCGTTGACTCGGACCTTCGCTGGATCCCATCGTTGACATATATATTTAGCTGGAGTGCAGTCTAAATGTAGAGCACAAAGTGGAGGATCTCACTACCGAAAGTACGCACTGTCAGCTCATAACGCGACGCTTGACTGATGGTATGCCAGGCCTCCTTGCGAAGCTCCGCCATATACCAGATGCGTGTATCGACGGGCAGTCCGGACACGCGTGTATGGAGAACACACGTGTAGAGCTTCTCAACGACATCGACATTTGGAATGGTGACCCTGACGTGGCTCGCGTCTTCTGGCTGAGCGGCATGGCCGGCACTGGCAAATCTGCCATCGCACGCTCCGTCTGTTACAGATTGCGCCAGAAAAAATTACTTGGCGCAAGCTTCTTCTGTTCTAGAGGTACTCGCGACGATGTGAAACGCATCATCCCGACTCTCGCGGAATCGCTTGCACGTCAAAACATGGCTTATAGGCTGGCCCTACTGGACATTCTACGGGACGAGCCGGACATTGGGCACTATACAGTCCAACTACAGGTTGAGCAGTTGCTCGAGAAGCCTCTTCGCGATGCGTTCGTCGAGGGACAGCCCATGTTGACGTTGGTGGTGGACGCGCTTGATGAATGTTTGGACACCAAAGCCGTAAAATCACTGCTCTCAGCACTCGTACCCCGCTCGCGTGGCATTCCAGTCAAGTTCTTCCTCACTTCCCGCCCCGAGCCACACATTCAGTCTCATTTCAAGTCGACACAGCGTGATCTGCATAACACATTGCGGTTACACGATATCGAGCAAAACATTGTTGAAGCCGACATCCGATTCTACTGCACGAGACGCCTTGAGGAGAATACGTGCTTCTTACGAAGATCGGGAGCCTCCGTATGAATTTCCGCCAGAGTGGCCGTCGCGCGAGGACATCAAGATGGTCACGAAACGCGCAGGCAAACTGTTCATCTATGCGTTTACTGCGCTGAACTATATCGAGGAGAAACGGCCGGTGGAGCGCCTTCTTGGGATGATGGAGCTTGATTTTGCGCCTGGGCAGCCTCTGACGGAGCCTTTGGATGAGATGTACTCGTTGGTCCTCACGAATGCATTGAATCCGGCTTCGCACACTCCGGACGAAATCGAAAGGACGAAGCAGTTGTTGGCCATCATTCTTGTCTTGCGAGAATCGCTATCTGTGGCGGCACTCGGGGACTTAATTGGCGCGCCTGCTCACTACTTGAAGAGTTGCATGCAGTCATATATACACCGGCCGATTGCCGTTAGTGGTCGCATTGCAGGGTAGGGAAGGAGAAGGAAACACGTACATCGACAAGCTCCATCGCACACACAACACCATGCAGGGCTGTCTTCAGTGGGAGAAAGATGTCGCAGCCATCGCGAACGGCCTTGAGGGTTGCCTTCAAGATCAGCCAGCTCTCTCGTCCAGTAGACGATGCTCGCGAGGGCATGGGCCTTGGTTCCTCATCGCGCGGTAGGAATCTGGAGCGATTAGGATCACTGTCTCTTTCTTCAGATGACGCTTGAGCAGGGATGGGATCCGGTGTGCGATGTCGCCGTAGGAAATCGAGTAGACTTGCCCTGTTGCTTCTTTCTGTGGACGACGCCTGCGACGAATCAGGCGTCTGTTTGTTGCGATGCCAAGGATGTAGCCTGCGGGGTGGCATTGCGGCGCAGTAGACTGCCCACAACGCAGGGCGAGCTCGATGAGAGACTGGTAGCGGTATGAGGTATGTGTCAGCGTGTTATCAGGCCTAGGAACGAGGCGTCACGCCCAAATGAAGAAGTCAAGCAACGCGCCAAACTCGAATAGGATTTCACACACAACTTCACGAGGCACGCTGCTGCGGTCTGTTGCGGTCTCATTCCAGAGGCTTTATATTCAGATTGGGGCCATAGCTTCGATACACATGTCAGAAAGGACCCATCTGCCGCGGTGTACCTGACAGAGTATCGACGACTATTGATGGTTCGTACAGAACGCAAATGCAGAGTCTCAGAAGCAACAAAACCTCATTTAGGCACAAAGGTGGCGGACGGCTGATGTTTGAGAAACGACCGCACGGGGTAGAATAGGACATGAATTGTGCAAATTCGATCAGCTCTAGCATGGGCTATGGTGTGAACTACAGCGCTACAGACCGCTTCAGCAGGACAAGGGCGTTCATACGCGGGAGACCAGCGCAGTAGAGTTCATGGAAGTGATACGGCCCGGTTATCGATGCACGGAAGCATGTCAAGGTCACCGTCGCGTCTGTCTGGTGTACAATGTATTGAACATAAAAGCCTCATTGATCACGAGATTAGCAAGACGTCAGGATCCAAACAGATCAAGGCGATAGATGAGCTGCAACGTGCAAGCTTGAGGCGTTCAGGACAGAGGTAGTCAGAGAACATCTGGCAGACGCCGGCTATGCAGAGGACAGAGGCTCGACTCTCGTGCGCACGTCAAACTGCAACGCACGGTCGCTCAGAGTCAGACTCTTCAGCGGGAAGCACAGAGAAAAGCAAGAAGGCACAAGGAAGCTGTTGCAGAGCACATTGCTGACATCAGCAAAATCTCGTGCTTGCTTTTACCGCTTTTACGTCTTTTCTGGTCGATAAGCGCCCCAAAAGCGGTGAAATCGGGAAAATCCCAGTCCCCTGGGACTGGGATTTCGTCGCTTTTCCTGCTTTGATAGCCCAAAGCAGAAAAAGCAGCGCCGAAGTAGATGTAAGATTTTCCTGATGGAGGAGGCAATGCGCCTGGGAGACATGAGCACGCGGGGAGGAGCAGATAGCGCAGACAAGTAGTGGTCAAGACCTAAGACTACATAACGGATGCTGCAGAGCGTAGTGGAAAACCTAGCAGCGAGACAGGGCTGATGGGACTCGAGAGGCATTCGACCAGCGGGCGGTTACTCTGAATGGGCACTAGTAGACGCTCACTCGCCGCGTCATTGGGTCCGACCTCCGATTCGACGCATATCACTACAGCGTTCCGTGCCTTCTACCTTGGTAGCCTGCTTTCTCTGGCACGAACTCTCGGCTTCTTCATCCTAGTTCCACATGTGCGTACCACCCCTATTGGCAACTGCCTAATCCGACCGTACCAGCCTGAATTGGTGCCCCTTGTCCCTGGATCACTCTGCCACCAACACGTGTACGCTGGTGTGCGTTCGGTCGCGCCTGTTCGTACCCTCGGTATCTGTGACTCCCGTTCGTGCAATTCGATCATCGATCACTACAACGTCCGTGGCGTACACGCCGCTGGGTCAAATTTCAAATCTGCGGCCCACAGATGCTGATCAAGGGAGTTCGACTCGCATGCATGTAGGGCATCCGATCGTGAGTACTGTTATCCGGTCCAGGTGTGTTGTCTCATATGACCTATATGGCTTATCCCCGGAGTGGTTCTTCACCGCGGTCAACACCCCGCGCAGCGACCATCCCAGCTGTGCGATTGACAGAAATGTTATCGCACGACCTGATTGAAGTCTCAGCGCGCTCGACCCGATGGCACAACAGATATCCGCTTTTGAGGTCATACACTCTCCGAGGACACGCAGCGTCATCGTCGGGTCATACGGAGACTGTTTCATGCTTTGTGGTTATACATATAATCTCAGTTCTAGCCCTCGTTGTAGCTGTGTACGGTCTAGGATTCCGATTTACACACCTGTTCAATCTCTCTTCTGCCGTCGAACAGTTATATTGGCCCGAGCGCAAAACCCCAAAAGATCATGTCGGTTCTGATGCGAGAATTGCTAACGGTATGGGAACAATGCGTTACACTAAGCTCCGAGTGTAGAGACAACATGTAGCACAGAAGCGGAACTGAACAAAGGTATCCGCCAACCGAGGAAAATATATTTTCTTCTCCAGCGTACACATGGACGGTATCTGCGACTGCACTTCAGCCAACTCTCCCGCACCTCCCAGATAGCGCCCCAGGGTCAGGCCTCGCTCGGCGTACAGGATCTTCCAATGATTTGAGGGTTATCACGGTTCCTCCTGAGTAGGACATATCAGTTGACGTCAGCGCCCGTATTCGAATACTAGGAAATGCTGTGAGCTTACCAGGGGGTCCTACTCATAATTGCAAAAAAGCTGAGCTCGTCCAAATTACCGTAGATCAGCTGAAGATCCAAATTAGTACCCGCCGAAGACTTGCAAGATAGACGAAATCACTTCATATCTGTGCCCAATGAACAGTCACTGGCCGAAATCACGCTCAGTGCGAAGTATCAACATTGTCGTCAACCACAAATATATGGACGGCCTCATGGCTCGTCCTGAGTTCTGCGATCCTGGGTGACTCATTCAGGAGGAAAGCCCACCTACAGAATCCACCGAGAATTGGGCGGGCACCAGCAATTGAAGTCTGACGGTCTCCGATTGGAGGATTGCGAGGTGCGATGTCGAGGCACAGCGCGGATGGCCTTGATGACGAATATCCCAGGGTATTGGTGTTGACGCATTTCGAGCGTATTGTCTAATTGATTCAGGCGGCTGGCCGCGCATCGGTGGAATCTGACACGGCATCGCGCAAAACTATCATTAAGGTATCACGGATAGCAAAAGAATGAGCAGTTCTCACAATGCTTCTGCTACGGGACTCCGCAGCCCGGCTCGCCCTGGAGGCCTGACACAGTCAGCAATGAGAATGTCACAGGACGTATTGGGCGTGGGCGTACCAGGGGACATGGGAGTAATTGGGCGTGGTTAGGCGATTGTATGCACGTAAGATATATCGGGCGTACGTTTGCAGTCGAAGCAGCCGGTAGCGAGGTAGTAAACGGAAGGTGGGGCTCCTGCGAGTGATTTGAGAGCTTATCGTGAGCGTGCCGGTATCGCCACCAATACGATTCGCCGTGCCGGGTGGTGGGAGGAGGCCGCCGGATAGGCATGACGGACAGAGAGAGCGGTCTTCCGGTAGAGACGTCCCGCCCGGGGCGGACGGTGTTAAGTGGGATAGGATCGCCGCTGCTTGCGGAAGTGTGAGTGTAATACTACGGCTTGTATGCACTCGCGTGGCTCACCTCGAGTAGCTGTACACGGCTGTACTCGTGCAAAGTTCCCGCGACGCTTTGTCAGTAACGAAGGGTGGCTATAGACCTGTACATGGTAGGCGGTTAGCACAGCGATGCGTATATGCGCCTGGACGAACGACAACACCCAACGCATTCCCCATGCCGAAGTGCACTGAATAATAGGAACGAGGAGAGGGTCCTGACCTTGGAACGGCTCTCGCACTTGAGTATGGTGCTTCTCTTCTCGTCCCTGCTCATGGAAGTGACGCCGATGCCTGCGCTGTTAATCTCCGTCTTGGGCTGCTGCTGTGCCCACTACGGGCAGGGGCGCGCCCTGGAATACGTCCACGAGATCCAGTTCCTCGTCGTGCGCGCCGAGCTTCACCAGCACCAGCGCGGGGGCTTGTGCGTGTGCGCTGCCGATGGGGAATGGACCGCGAGGCAGGGATGCGTCCTAGTTGATGCCTGAGGCGGACGTGAAACACACGGAGGTCAACGATGGCGAGCCGGATAGTGGGAGCTGGGCGAGCGAGTGGAGTGTCTCTGCGGCGGTCTGTATCGCCGTATGCCTAGCGCATACAAGCATCGTCAAGGAAAGACAACAGGAAACGACTCGGTGAGTACGCACGGAGGACGGGTCGCGATCTCGCGCGCATCGCTGAAGCGGCGGCGTGCCTGGCTCGAGCTCGACGTCCTGCGGGATCAGATGCGCGCTAGCCACTACGAGGTACAGCGCGGGGAGACTGGGGGTGCCTGTGTCGGCCTGTGGCGTGCGGGGCGGGCCCGCACTGGGGCACTCGGAGGATCCGTGCAATGACAAGACGCGCCGTCATCACCGCTGCCTCGTCAGTCTTCCCAGCGCGCTGTGCTGCTGTGTGGCGCGAGTGCGTCCGTCTGAGGTACTGAGTCTGCCATAGAGAGTCTTGTGCGGGTGTCTGAGAGGAGGCCCTACGTATACGTGACTGTTGCTTCCGTCAGGTAGATCGCGCGGCCAGCACTCGCCGGGTCTTGGTGTCGCCGGGATCAAAGGGGACGAGTTGCAGCGTGTGATGACATGATAGAAGAAGGGAGACTGGTCGATCGAGAGGCAGTCGCGCAGGTGGCGGCGTCAAGGTCGCGATCGTTTGCGCGCGTCTGCGGACGATCGCGTCTGTCTCTGGCACTCTCTGGATTGCTCGGGGAGCTTTTCGAGTCTGCTGTCGTTATCACTTATCTGCTGCCTCGCGTCTCACATACGCCTGTGTTAATTAAGTCTCGCTATGTTCATATGACTTCGCAAGCACGACGAGAACCAAAGCACTGAGTGTTCCTTCGGTAAGCCGCATCTGTTGGTCCATGAGGATACAACTGAATATCGTCAGTAATTCCCTACAGAGAGTTCAAGCCGCAGCCCTCGCTCCTCGATGAGCAAGCTCATGCGTTGGCTTCTACGGGGGCTGAGAATCGAGGGGCTGCAAATCCGACCATCGATACGCATGCGGCATAGACCATCCTGTCTCATCTACATTGTTGGGTCATCCGTTGAAGCTAGAGCTTGGTGAGTACGCAGCAGTGTTTCTGGAATATACCGAGACCGAAACCGATCTGAACATATCTATGCAAGTTGTCACTATAGCACGATATTACGGGCAAGCAAGAACATGCCACCGGCCATTGCAGTCCTCGTCTGCGCAAGCTGGCGTGTATCCCGAGCGTTTTCGAGATGGATCACTCAACTTCTCAGCCTGATGACAAATTAAAATAGATCCGGCTGTGCGGACGTTGGAGAGAGGCTACAACCGCCATTCACTCATTTGGTCTCAGGCGCGCGGTCCCCTTCAACAAACGTGTGCAGAGTGTTTCTTTCTTGTTATGTTGGACATTTCGATCGCGAATCTGCATATGCCCGTGGACGAGAACATTTCACGAGGCGCAACGTGGACATCGGCCATTGGGCCGAGATGCGTCTCCAGTTCAAAAGGAGTTGAACGCAAGACACACGGTATCCTATCAGCAGGCTTTTCAATGTGAATTCTTCAGATCTGTCGTCAGCATGCACGCATGCTCCCCGCTGGTCATACTACGGAAGGATACATGGTCGACCTGGAGAACGGGTATTCGTACAATGATAAACAAGTGAGGGGCCATCGGTGGTATGTGCCAGCTCGTTCTATTTATCCACTCACGCTCAGTTGGTTTGTAGGCTAGTGTTGGCGAGGTCCATCGACACGCGCCCTCTACACACGAATTTGCCCTCCATAATCCTCTAATAATCCCCGCTGGAACACGCACCGCATCTGTACGCGTAGAACACCCGATCGCGGGTCCCAGGCCGAGCTTCAAAGTGTACACCTTTAGACGTGCATCGCTTCTCCATCATGCTATTAATCATTTAGCTTCTGTACGCTGTCGCTTATTGCTACTATGCGGCAATCCTCTGGACTAATCCTGTCATCACCCTTAGTGATCCTCCTGCACTATCGACCCCTGGTCAACGGCCGCCCCGGTTCTCTGATGGAGGAAGATTCTGCGTGGTAACTGAATACGGTACGGATCAGGCATGGTCGACTCCTCAGTGGTGCGACCGTTCATCAGTCCCGCCATCCACCGGAGCATCCTCTGTGATTTGTGTGTAATCAAATATATTTTGATCCGCGGTGCCAAGCACCGCCAGTACTCCTATGAGACTGATACACGCAGACGTCGGCTGGGCGTGTCAGCCATAATCTGCGCTGTTCTACCCTGTGTAAATCTGCTATACATACGGCGCGATGTCTATTCATTTGGAGGATCGCGAGAATTGCCTTTCCAGGGCTTCAAAACGAAGGACGCATCATGTAAGGCGAGGTCGTAGCAAACGGTGCATGACCTTGTTATAGGGTCCTGCTCCGGACATCAACCTCATAGGCTCGAATTTGCCTGTGTTACAATGCTCGGATTGTACCTTGAGGCTCAGTTAGTTGACTGCAGCGAGACAAATCAGCGATGCAAATTGACGGAGCCGTATGGCCTGTGATTATTCCCGTCAAATTTGACTGCGTCCAAATATTCGCATCAGACAACTGCAGTTCAATTGGCAGGCTACAACGAGACAAAATAGCCATGCAAAGCTGAACAAGAACGTACGACGTTTCAGCATCCAGGGGAACATTCTTGTCCAGCCAGAGGGTTCGGAGACCTTGCAGATCACATCGTCTCTCTTCTCGGACGCCTGAACCGTCGGTAGGCTGGACGCTTCGTCGACAGCTCCGCATTCGTCGATTTGAGGGGGTATTGGCGTGAGGCAATATGTCTGGAAAGCGAAGGAATGACTGCGCGGCCTACGTGGGCTGCCTCCCTAGCTGTCTAGATGGTAATGACACATTACGAGTAAAAATTCAGCGCACGCACAGGTAAGGCGCATGGACCGTGCCCTTGCAAGGCCCTCTCATGCTCGGGCAGTCCATATTATACTGCATATTTGATGATAGTCTTTCGCTCGTCAAGCCCGTCTCCAGCGTCCTGCGGCGCGAACTTCGGGGATGCTCCAACTTCACATGTACGTGACGTTGGGGGGAATGCGACCCGTTAGCACGCCTGAGAGCGTATCAGCGCTACGCTTGTAAGTACGCACCAGGCTGACCCAAAAGGAGGTTTCTATGATCTGAAACGCACATACGTGTGTAGTTGTACTCGCGAGGCAAAATCCAGGAAACTTCAGCAGAGAGGTGCCAAGAGTCAGGAGACCAGGAGAGGGAAAGGAAAAGCACCTCGTAGCTGTGATCTGCGTCAGGAAGAAAGGTTTTGAAACTGAACGCCCCGCGATTAATCCGTCCCTCCAGATGAACTCGAAATTGCAGGGTCGAGAAGCAGGTGGGCGAGGAGGAACTGCGCTGTTCAAACTCGTCGGGCGTCTGTACAAGATCCGATCGTGCGCAACCATCGGAAGGAGCCGGACGGGCGCCTCTGGGTCCACTCGCGCATTTTCTGCCCTGGAGACAGCGATGGACGCGCTCTCTTCTTCTCTATGACTTATCTGCGCTTCAGGATTCCAGCAAAACTTTTACTGGTCTCAGCTCGCCGCTCAAGTACTCACTGGTCACCAGTTGCGTCTCATTCGTCCTGTCCCCATGGACTCGCTACCCCTGTATGATAGCGGCTAATATACATCGCGCATACGAGATGCGCCTGGTTCTGGACAACAACTCTGGCCCAGGAGCGTCTCCCCCGGAATATCTCCCCCTCGCCTCGCCTCCACGTAGCTCTAGATGTATCTTGTCACCATCACTGATCCGCTAATCACTCTACCTCTAACGCAAATACCCACCGCTGCGTGAGCCCCAGGGGGACGCCATCACTTGTCAACGGTACGTGACGCGAAGCGACCAGGGGCGAGGAGAGGGAACCGCATGGATTCATCCGGGTCCCATATCCCTGTGACCTGCGTCTAACGCATGTTGAAGAGAGCGGTTCGTTCTCTGCTTGGGGTGCTATTGCTGAGAATGCATTGTAGCTGTGCAATGTGCCCACCAAGTAGATGATGTTGATAGCCCATAGCCGTCGTCGGCTTTCGCAGGCGATTACCGTACTTAACGGGCGAATGATCGCGGCCAGTAGTGAGAGAGCTTCCCTTCAAGGCCAGAGAACTCGACATGTTCACGGATGTTGAGGTAAATGTGAAGTATAGAGCTAGAACAGGGGTTATATGCGCCATCGATCCATGGTGAGCGTAATCCAAGACCCGACTGTTGTAGTGCTGAAGGAGGGGCGTCCCGGCTGAAATGATCCTTGTTCCATCTGGTGAAAAGGAAACTGAGTGAACTCCCCTCCTGTGGTCGCGAAGAGGACAAATCACGAGCTCTCCAGTGATCGCATTCCAGAATCGAACCGTGTTGTCCAGCGACCCGGAGACAATCTGCATCCCATCTGGTGAGAATGCCGCAGCCATAATACTCCCGCGGTGTCCCTCAAGAGGCTGCATTAGCAGGTCGCCTGTCCGTGCATCCCAAATACGGACCGTCGCATCCTCCGAGCCAGATACGACGCGGGTTCCGTCGGGTGAGAATGCAACTGCGAAGACCATCCCCGTGTGTCCTGACATCTGAAGAAGCGGACCTCGTGATCTTCGTATTCCAGTCACATTGTACTTGAGGAGATTTCGAAACTGCGGCCAGAGTGATTCCGCAATCATGGAAGATGGACTGAGGGAAGGCAGGACCGAGAGATAGATATGAGGTGCGCTAAACTCAATCGCATTATAACCTAGCATGATGAAGTCTTTTGCATCTCGCAGGAATGCGATCATCTCGGGCTGGAGCTGACTACGCTGAGGAGGCCGAGTACGTTAACGTCGAAGATAATCGAAGAAAAAGGGGGAGCGTACCATGTTTTCTGCGGTCAACACTCGATGCAAAAGGCCCATCGCAAGCCTCGCATTTGCACTCGCACTGAGCACCTCAATCCAGAATAGTATCTTCTTCCGCAATAACGAATAGATCAACGGGAGTAGTGATGAGGGATCAGGTATGCGGATGAGGTGGTGAACCCAGTGAAGACACGAGTACACGAGTGAAGCTGGGATTGTTGCGAATGTCTGGTGTGTATTCGGCAGATAAGATGAGCGACAGCCCGAGACATTGAAGTGTAGTGCATCCGAGTTCATGATGCGAGTGCACGCGGCTGCGAGAGCTACGTGTCCGTCGCATAAGTCAATTCTGAAGGCTTCCGGTGCACGCCCGGGGGAAGTGAGATAGTCCTCGAAGGATGCATGGAATGTGGTCACTACACCATCGTTATTCTGTTGTGGAACATATACCACTGCGCATAGACCATCAAGAACTACCCTGAGATCTTGTGTGGAGATCCCCATGAGCTGAGCGAGCGCAGATACGGTCAAAGATGCTCGCAACACAAGACCAATAGCCAGGACTCTCTTGGCCTGATGGATCTCCGTCTCTGTGCACTTGTCTGCGTTCAACATATTGTTCAGGACCAAGGTGTACATGTCGTCCAGCGGTTTTGTCAGTGGTCGTCCGGCTACAGAGTCCACAGATATCAACTCTTGCAGACGGCCTATGGGATTCGCCTTGCTGATATGGTTCAATGCAGTGAACGCGTAAATGAACAAAGTTCCTGCGCGGTTGGTGAGAGTTTCGACGTCCGCTCCGGATGGCCATTGCTGTGGGAATTCGTAAGGAGGGTCTGCATTTTGCCACGCTTCGCGGATTTCCTGAAGACGTTGATGACAATAGAGATTGATATCTGACTGGACAATGTGCTGTTCGATGTCATGAAGCCGGAGAATGCGATGCAAATGAGGGAATTTAGAGCTAAAGTGCATCTGGATGTGTCGTTCTGGCCGCGAGGTAAGGAAGAACTTCACTGGCATGTGTGGCGACCGCGAGACAAGCGCAGCTACCATATCTTTGGTAGCCGTAGGATCCGCGCACTCGTCAAGGGCGTCAACGACAAACACCAACGTCGGCGGCTTGTCACCGAAGGCGTTTCGCAGAGGTCCCTCAAGCAAATTCTTGACCTGCAGCTCGACCGTGCTGTATGCAGCGTCCGGCATTTCTTGCAGCAGCTCCAGTAACGCCAATCCATAGGGCGCATTGAGGTGGGCAAGCGATGTTGCAAGGGTAGGAATGATGCGCGCAACATCTTCCCGTATTCCCCGAGAGCAGAAGAAACTTGCATGGAACAGTTGATCATCCTCGAGTAGGTCATGACACACAGAGCGTGCGATAGCAGATTTCCCTGTGCCAGCCATGCCGTCCAGCCAGAATATACGGGCGACATCAGGAGTGCGACTCCAGATACGGACGTCCTTGAGAAGATTTACGCGGGTCTTTTGCATGCAAGCATCGCCTGTCTGACTGTTGACTCCAGCTCCTTCAACGGCGTTGAGTTTCCCAAGGAGCTCTACAAATCATAATTTGATACTGGAGTGTTTCGAAAAGTTCAACCCGGTGCTTACGTCGCGTGTCAATTTTGTATACAATTCGATGAATATCGAGCATGCATTCCAGCTAAGCATTTGGAATTAGGGCGCATACCACGCATCAATGGAATGGTGACACACCTGAAACGCTTCCATGAGAGTCGCAAGCTTGCCGAAAGTACCTTGAATATCTTGGACATCCTTGAGTGCCTTGATCGTACGTTTGACAATGCTACATTGTATCTTGCTCTGAATCATCTTCCCAATTGGTTCAAGCTCCCTGAGACCATCTTTGAGCTATAATCCGCGAAATTGTGATGCGCGCTTACTTTGACAGCTTCTCGAGGCACCCTCTCATCACAGGTGGTACGTCCCCGGGAGATTGATATTTGTCAAGTATCGTCTGTACACCCTTGATTCTGGAGGCTAACGTCGTGAAATCGTCCTTGACATCATTGATGGTCTATGTCTATAATGTCAACCACAACTCTGAAGAGAAGCACGATGGCTAAGCGGGCACGCACATCCACATGTTCCATCACAGCGACTACTCCCTTGAGCACGGTCTTGAGCGGGGGACACATGTCAGCTGCTTCCGCTATGTCGTCCAGTACCTTCTTGAGCACAACCCAGCCATTTCTTCCTGCTGACAATGCTCTCGGGGATGTCACCTTCAATTTGGCGCGTTCCAGAAATCGAGATACACGGTGGGACATCGTGATCGATGGTATCGTGAGGTCCTCAAGCCGGTACCAGAGCAGGAAGACTAGTCAGCTTATCAGGCGCAGACAAGGACCGCCTCAAGAGCTCATGGGACCACGTGTTCGAACGTTCTCAATCGAGACCTTGTTCCAGGAAATTCTGCGCTATTCCTGTCGCGTCATGGCTGTAGAATTTATAGTTTGCGTCGGAACATGAGGACGCCGAATGCGACGTCCAACGCCTCGTGCCAGCAAAGCGCACCATATTCGTCTGTCTCAGATGTCAAGTGATCACTGGTGTTTTGACAGGGAAGACATGCGGATTGCATTCGCCTTTGCAGAACAAGTATATCTGCCATAGCGCACTGCCTGCGGGCTACATTTCGCCCGGCAACTGGACGGAAATGGGCGCTCGTGATTCGGGCCCGGATGCAGGGCCCAAGCTGCCAGATGTAGGGAGCCTCGTTTCAAGGTATGGCATGGCACATGTCCAATGTGGGGACGTCATTCACCACGCTGAATCCTGCACAGTGCCCAAATGCAGGGGCAGCAGCCTCTAGGCAGTCCATGAACGGTGAGAATGGATGCTGAGGATGTGTTCCGAGCTCACGAGCCTCATATGAGTGCCCGTGACTGTACGCTCGAGAATATGTTTAGGCTGTCAGGACTGAGGAACGACGATGCACGATCGGACACTGCGGGCATTTAATACATGTATTCTAGTACCTGTTGATTATCAGTACCTCTCAGGAAATTGCGCGGCCAGAATTTACTTACTTGTTGAATTCGCTACATATCGTCGTCATGAATATCGATATGCACAGGGATGGAGATGACCATGCGAGCTGTGGGTTATGGGCACAGCCTCATGAGCGACGCTGTACAGCATATAGCGAGTAGAAAGGGTGCGCACACTGGTTGAGATACATGATCTTCGTCTGTGACGCTATTGAGCTCGTATTGCGCGCACCATTGCTCCCGTAACGTGTCGCGATAGGCTACAATGTAGATCAGGCGAAGTAATTTGGGTGACGATGTAACCGTCGAGATTATCGAGTGGGCCATGCACCCAGCTCGTTGCGCACGAGCAAGACATTCAGCGCCATGACACTGCACGGAGACGAATGTCGGGATGGTGTGATCCTGTCAGAATATCGCTATTAGTGACTGCTTGGACGGCTCTGACAGCAGTTGAGCTACATACGTTACAGGTCGGCGAAATTCTCTCTCATCTCACGAATGAATCCTGCGAGGCTATCCTACGCCGGACGATGGTCGCCTGTCGATTCAAAGGTTGCTGTCGGTCCAAAGGTCGTCACACTATCTGAACATATCATTTGCGTACCGAGAAGTGGCGTTTCCGACGTATTATGCGAGATGGTACTTGTATGCGTCTGAAACAGACCTGATGTACAGCCGTGGCAGGTGCATGTGAGTCTCATAAGCATCGTTGAATAACTTCAAAGACGTACTCATTGCGTTCACAGCCTTGTCTACGTTTGTGACCACTTCATGGCGAACCAGTCCACGTGAACTTGCTACAAGGCAGAACGACAGGGCGTGATTGAGTACAGAACTATCGTCGCTTGTGATCAACGATTTCAGGAGGAGGCTTGAAGGGGCATTGCTGGTTGATCTGCGCCCAACGGCGCAGCGATATGTCAATGTATAAGATCTCCTGCATCGACGTGTCCATGGTGTGCACGCGCTGCGTTCAAGATATTCTCAGTGGGAGACGACGTTTTTGCGTATTTCATCACACACCTGCCGCTAGGCTGTCCATCCGTCCTGAGTTTCTTGAGCGAAGTCGCCCCTCTATCCTGACTCTCCTAAGGCCCGACGACGAACCGCCCCTAGATCGCCAGACGACGTCGCCCCCATCAGGACAATCAGAAAGCCAGGACGGCTATCGAGGTTGGTCTTGTTGATATCGAAAGGCGCACTTGGTAGAATATGTCGATACAGGAGAAGAGAGGCTGCGATCGGCGGAGAAGTCGTCGCGCGAGAGGACGCGATCGCTTGCACGCGTCTCCGGTCGATCGCATCTCCTGCGACCGCCTACGACGGGCGTCTGTCCGAATTGGACTTGTGCTTTCTGTGCGCCTGCGGCGCACAACGCCTGTCTGTCACGTACGTCGCTGAGATTGCGTGCCTGCCATCTAGCTTTCATCCTAGACGACACAAATAGTTTGAGACCGGGTGACCTGGACGGCGCGACTGCTCAGCACTTCAGTCTTCTGGGGCACGCGTATTGCTGCGATGCTCCGATGACTGGCTAATTCCTTGCACAAGGTCATGCTATTTCCGCCTAAATCACTCAGACGGAGGACCCTTCTCGCTACTGCTCAGGTCTGTGTTCGCATCCGAGTAGCCGGATAGTTCCCAATCCTTTCTGCTTGTGATACTCCAGTTCACATCTCGAATTACACCCAGCCGCACTCGCAGTCCATTTGCGAAAGTAGAATTGCATCGAGCCCAAGAAGCAGTATGCTCCCTCCAGTACCACTCTAGTATACAAAACCCAGCTGAACCAACGTCGGGACATTCAGCAACTGTTTGGGGAATCAACTCGTTGAGCTTTATTGAGAAACACGGTTGTACATGGGCGAAAGCATGCTCACCAGCAGCGCGAGCGCCGTGCACTTGTACCGAGACGGGTATGATAGGAAATGTCGGCAAGGTCGTACTGTGGGCCGGGATGTACATACCGTGCGACACCAGACAGGAGGCGTGATTTCATTTCTAACAGGTCAGCTATAATGGCGACCAGGCGTTGAAGCGCACCTCCATCCACTTCACTGGAGATAGCCGCGGAGCTTTGAACCGTGGACGGAACCTCAGCACGTCGAGTCTCCATATTGGCGATCAGCTCAGATGGTACTCTACAGCCCCTCAGCTCCTCGCGCGCGGTGAGAAGGATCCGCTCGTAGCCCGTGCCCTCGTAGGATGTCGTCTAAAGCCGGGTGACGCCCGCCCTCAGCAAGCCCAGCGCGACGTCCCTCCCGCGGTGCGCCGGCGCAGCACAGACGGAGCATAGGCGGACAGACGTGTCGCCGGGGACGTGGATCGGTATGGACTCGTGCGAGCAAAGGCGACGGCGAGAGCGTAGAGCAAGTAAAGCCAACGAGTGTGCGCCCTAGACTTCTCAGTAGTAAGACGCCAAGGAAGAGGTCGGGGGCCTGTGACTGACAGTATCTTCATGTTGCTGGGATCACATCTCGCGCGAGGAGAGCGAGACGGCGGGGTCACTAGATTGCTGCCAAAGTACCTGGTTCGTCCTGCGGGCACTATGAGCGCACCCGTTGCATGCGGATTCTGAACGAGCCGCCTCGCGGACTCCCTGCCACCTCGGTTGCATGTGCAGCGGGAACTTTGTTGCTCCGAGGAGACCAGGTTGGCTGTCCACGTGACGCACCTGTGAGCGCTTGCAAGGCGTGCCTTCTGCGTCTGCGATCGCTCGGCCCTCGTTCGCTTCTCTGCGCTTCTTCTCTGCGTAGCCTCGCATCGCCCGCTCTCCCCGCCATCGCTCGCCCATCTACGCGACCCTTCCCAATGCTCTCCGCGTCGTCCCCGACTCGGCCCTCGCCGCCGCTCACGCTGAACGCGCCCGCGCTCCTCATACAGTCTACGCGTACATGCACCGAGCAGACGCGTCGCCATCAGCGACCCATGCGTGCTGGATTGATTCTCAACATGCCGCGCGACCCAATGGTCAGCACGCCGCGCGCTACTGTCTGACATCCTCCTGCTCCCTTCCGCTACCGGCTACCACAACACCGCGCAGACCTGCTCCTCAACGACGCAACAGCGTCACATACAACCTCCTGTCCTGTCAATGATATCTGGCTGAACACCGCGACTCGGCGCGTCGCTTTGCCCTGTCCTCTATCTGCCCCATCGGCACTGAGGACCGCGCACAGCCTGGCATACCCAGATGTGCTCCGCGTGGCTACTGCCTCGACGATTCTATGCTCGATACTCTGGACCAACGACCTACGTCGGCTTCCGACGAACCCTACGGCCCCGACGGGATCACCGCGCAGACGCAACTCCTCGC
Organism: Gelatoporia subvermispora B; assembly: GCA_000320605.2. Lineage (NCBI taxonomy): Eukaryota > Fungi > Basidiomycota > Agaricomycetes > Polyporales > Gelatoporiaceae > Gelatoporia > Gelatoporia subvermispora. The sequence goes on from KB445816.1 coordinate 29,917, forward strand.
GCACGGCGCTTTGCTGATCCGTACGCTACCTCGAGGTCGCACGGCGCTGTCGCGCGACGGGCCACACGGCCAGTTCTCACCCACCGCTTCATGCGTTAGCCTGGAGTGAACAATATCCACGTCATCTGCGCACAAGAGTCAAGACACATCACGCGCCGCCGCCATCTCGACGACCTATGCGCAATGGTCTACATCAGCCGCATATACCAGCCGTTGGAACCTGCAGAGTACTGCGTCGGCGCGGCCCTACACGCGAGCTCGACCAGGCCGCAAACTATCCCCGAAGCGACGCGCCGACACGCGATGTAACGCACCGACACTAACATCTGCTCGCAGACCCCGCACCCGCGCCCACCCACCGCACGGTCCTCAGGACAAGACATGCATTCGCCCTTCTTGCGCTACCTAGCTCACGCGCGCTCGCACGGCGGGGGTCAGCGCGCACCAGAAACCTCCGGACGATGACCAGGCCTGCGCGCAGAGGAACTCGCCGACCGTCTGACAGACGACGACGTGGTCTAAAGCACAGCGCAGCAGCCGAGTCCGTCGACCTCTAGACCTGCTCGCGGGTCTGCGCAACGGACGGTGCAAGGCGCACGCGCCGCCGTCGCGAGCTGCAGGGGCCCAGGCTAGGTGGAACAGCAGGCGAAAACAGGAATAGGGTCGTGCTCTGGAGAAGAGGACCACAGACAAGGTGAGGACCTGGACAGAATGGTCGTGCAGATATCACAAGAAGTACTGACACGTCTAGCCGCAGCTGAGAACAACTAGACTGGTGAACCGGCCAAGGTGAGCTGTCCACGAGCTGGCAGATGCCTGAGGATTGCTCTAACTGACAGTCGTTCTCACAGTATTACGGAGCATCTGCGGTCGCATCATCCACTACTGATTAATTTGCCGGCCAGCCTCAACTGTACTCTCCGTAATACATGCAATATCACGGCCGAGCTACGATACTCGTGAAAGTGAGTGCCCTGATCTCCACCAAAGTTTGGGCGGGACGTATCTCAAATCTACCTGCCAAATTTTACTGAAGTAGGGTTTCTTCTAGTCGGGATGTGCAGTAATGCCAACGACGGCCTACCTGTTAACCTAGGCAATGGTTGTCGCTACCGATATTCTGCACCACGGGGACTCAGTCATACGGTCATGAAAGACGTCTCGGCGACACTGCATGCACTCGCAAGCTGACATCCTTGTAGTGTTGAGTGTTGGTAGACGAGATAGTGAATAGCCTCGTCGTCTTCGTGGGCCCCGAACACAGGCGAGAACAATTTGATGCTCCAGAAAATATATTTGATGCGACGAGCTTCGCGGTGAATATGGACATGTCATGAATACGCTACAAATAGCAGGTACAATGTGTGAGCTAGCACTAGCTTCATGTCCCACCCATGTGATTCTCCTGGGCCCGTGAATAGCTCTAAGAAACTTCGCATGTTCCGGTGGTCAAACGTTCTCGATTGCCTGCGTTGTGTCACCAGCGCGACGGCGCAGCCTCGGAGCTCTCCAAGCACTAGTAGACTAGAACGTGAGGGTCGGCGTTTGCATCAGGGCATGATGAAGTGCCATCCGCTTACTGCGAAGAACCTTTGGCATGGCCTGCTGCGGGTCGCAGGTCACTAGGCGTAGGACATCCCGTAAGCGGCCGATCTAGAGATGCTAGGTCGTCACAGAGGGTCAATGACCAGCTATACAATACTGTAGAATGCCAACGTCGTACAGTGACCGTCACGAGGTAGTTATGCGCAGAGGCGACGCCCAGCCCGCCGCTGCACACGTCGGTGGTGAAGGTTTGACATGGTGTCGTTCGAGTGCATGAGCTCGAAGGCATCCTGCGGTGGGGCGCACGCGACAGAAAGCTGCTGTGCACTTGCGATTACGATGAACAGCAACATGACGCTCCGGATGACCACGTCGGCCTGTGCGGTGCGGGGCAGGCCTGAAGTCCATTTCTGCGAGTTCGTCTACTGGATGGTGTGAAGAGGGAGGAGGAAGAGAGGGGGCTCATATGTGGTGCTGGACGTACTGAGTGCGTAATCAGATGAGGAAATATCGGGCTGCTTCGCGCGCACACATTGCTGAGGCAGCGCCGCGCACGGCTCTCGCCTTCATCAAGTCGATCGCACGGCCAAGACTGGCGAAATTTGGTGTCGCAGGTCCGTAGGATGTGAGATAGGAGCCTGGAATCATAACGGCAGCGAAACTCTGGTCGATCGACTCAGAGACCGGTCGCGCAAGTGCTGGTGGCGGAGAAGGGCACCGCGCCCGGCCCAAACTCGACCTGCTGCGGGGGATGCTTGTATCAGGTAGCCACCATTTGCATGGCCTTGCTGTCGTCAAGACAAAAGGATGAGGGATCCAGAGTGTGATGTCACAGCGCAACCCAGACTGTTGCCGGTTGAGAGACCGGTCGCGCAAATGGTGCTCGAGGCGGCCATGCAAGATCCGATCGTGCGCAACCATCGGGAGAAGCCGGATGGGCGCTCCCGGATCCCGTCGCGCATTTTCTGCCCTGCACAACGAGACAGCGATGGGGTGCTCCCTGACCGTCTCTTCTCCTATTATACGGTGGCTTTACACAAGTACTTTCAGCATTTGGAAGGACACTAGGACATCTTTTGGTTCTCTCTCGTCGCTCAAGTGCTCACCAGCCGCCAGTCATCTGTCTCTCAGAGTTCCCGCTGCTCATTATTTCTCTCTGATAGCGACCAATCTCAGTATAGCGGGTGCAAGACATGTCTATGTCTACATATTCTAGACGACTACCTAGGTACAGCAATGCACCCCACGGGTCATCTTCACCATGCCCTCCCTGGAGCTCTGTCCTCCCGCCTCTTCTCGCTCGCTGGATGTAACTCTTGCTTCGTCTTGCCATCGCCACTGAGCTTCTCGTCGACGCTGCGTAATGGGTTCATCGACTGACGCAAATACCGACTACCACCTGAGCCCTAGGGGAATGCCTCAAGCCGCATGACTCGTACATGGTATGCGAGACACCACGATCTGGGGCGACGAGCGGAAGCCGCACGGATCTTTGTATCGTCGTGTCCTGCGTTCTTCACCCAGCGGGAGAATTGTCAAACCGAATGGTGCGTTTACTGTCCAGGGCACCCAATACTTGGAATGTGAAAGCTGCGCGACGTCCGCCTACCAGATGACAGCTTCTGGATGTTTGTCGTCGTCTCTCGGCACGCACTCCTCACCATTCCATCACGACCTGTGTGTGATTCATTCGAGTGCGTCGGTCATCGCGCTGCAAGATGAAGGCGTGCCTGTGCGCTTCATCACCGATGCATGCTCTGGGCAGCTGTTTCAGCACCATCAAATCGTCACAAGTCGGCAGCCTCTCTAACCTATATGTACCTTGGCTTCGATGCTGCTGTTATCTGCCCTGTATCTTCGCGCTCGTGATCCAAGACTCTGGCTCGTCCTTCTCACGAAGCAATATGTGACCAATGTCGATGGTCTTGGGCTCCGATGCTACTGCGCGGTGATGTGTGAGATCCTCTCTGTGCCCGGACCCTAGACGTAAATGAGGTGCGTGGAGATGACACGATGCTCTTGCGACCAACGAAGAGAAGGCAGGTCAACAATGACCAGTAGCTCTCTACCTGATGACGCCGGTTGGTCTATGGAAGGGCGTTGACTGAGAGGTACAATTGACCATTTTCCCGCCGGTGCGATGCTGATCTGTGGAGCGGATTACCCGGGACTATCTGGCATGCTACCACGTGCACCATGTTGTGCACGGTTGTCCGAGTCTGAGGTGTAATTAGTCGTCGTAGTATTTGAGCTCGCGGATACATGCTCGGAGCAAATGCCCGATGAAGCGGGGCCAACGCTCGAAGCGCAGACGGAAGGTTTCGCATATTGCCAAGACGACGTCATCAAAGTCCCCTCTCGAGTTGATCAGAGCAGCCGCACTGTTCGTGCGGCTCGTTCGGATTCGCTTCGAGCTCGGCATATGTATTTGCGGTTCCTTTGGCTCATTCTCGTGCTGCTCGTGGATCTGGAGGAGAGCCAAGACTTGTTCATACGGGAGTGGGGGTACTGAGAAGACGCACACCGAGCTCGAAGTGATCCTCATTCTGGCTTTCTCTACCACCCTCACTACTAATCCTCCACCTCGATGACGATGTGTTCATGCTCTGCAGTCAGTACGCCGATCTCGTGGTTCTTCACGTTGATCTCATGCTCCTCTGCTACAGCCCACTTCACGACACTGCAAACTTGTCCCTCGCCCCATAGAGGTTGTCCTCCACCGCCTCTCTATCCTGTCGCTCCTCTAGTATTTGTGTCCGGCTATGATTAATGTTCGATTGACTCGGCTTCCTCCTATGCTGCACGTCTCCCAGCTCGATCCTCGGTACCTACGCCTTGTTCGCCAGCTCCTCCTTCTTGTCCGTCGTCTGCGCTGCGAGTCGTGTGAGCTCATTGACCTTCGCAAGTAGCTCCTCATTCTCCATAGCTGCCCCCGCCCGATGACATTACCGTCGTCGGCGTGCCTGGAGCTCGGCCTGCGACGCCGGGATCGGCGCATCACCGGCACTCTCGCCCCACGCAAACATCGCCTCGACGCGCTGCACAAAGTGGCGCACGTTGAAGCACGGGTGCAGCAGCATCGTGTCGGCCAGCGCGCTCAGGAGCCGTGGCCGCGCTGAGGGCGAGGGGAGCCGCGCAAGCAGCGCCGGCGTCACCTGCGGCGGCGATCCCTCGCGCGCGTAGAACGCCTCGATCGGGACCGGGGGCACACCCGAGCCCGCTGTGTGCTGGCGCCCTCCGCTTGCTGCTGGGTTCGTGCTTGTGATAGGGTCGACAACACGCATGCGCGGGTCGATGCCGAGCTCCTCGAGCTCGCCGAGCCATATGCTCGCGACGTCCTCGAGGCTGATGACGACGGAGCTGCCTGCCGCGCCCGTCGCGAGGAGCGCGCGGTCGAGCGGGGGCGCGCTCGTCCCCGCGAAGTGGATTGCGAATGCGGGCGCACCCGCCGGATCCGGGCTGCACACCAAAAGGCGCCTTGAACTGCGCGGGGGAGCCGGTGGTGAGCTGTTCCAGCGTGCCCTCGACGTTCATGAGGCGGTTGCGTAGGGATTGCACGTCGCTGCGGGAGTCGTTCGGTTTAGGGCGGGCAGTGGAAGGATGGGACGTACACTTTCTCTGCCGCTGCGGCGGAATAGATGCAGCGCGCGGTAGAGTCGCGCTTGAGGTAGGAGCCGCAGGGCGTGCGGCGGTCGCATTTGAGGTTCAGCCGCTTGCACTGCAGAGGGGAGGATGTGAGTTCAAGCAAGTGATGAGCAAGTTAGAAGCAAAGTGGACGCAGGCACGCAGGGAGATGAACGAGAGAACATCAAGGAGAGGTGGGCATCCCAGTGATGGGTAATAATGTGTGTGGGGCGGGGAAGCGAGGATCGAAGCTAGGAAGAGAAGTGCACAGATGGATTGCTCCCGTGCGGCCATCTATGTAGCTGAGGGGGAAAATACAGTACGGACGTACCTCTGCGCAGACGACGGTGACCCTCGAGCGCATTTGGCTGCATCAGCGATGGCGAAGATCCATCAGCGCTATCAGCCGTGTCAAAAAGTGCGGGCGGACGTACGTTCCGTTGGAGAACTTGGTCTGGCCGGTCGGTTGGGCCTGCCCCTCCTGGTCCTCCGGCTGCTCTGCGTGTGTGTGGGCGAGTCCGGAGGCTAGTGATGAGGACGACGACGAGTCGGGGTAGCCCATGGGCGTCCTCAGGGCGCGGCCAGTAATGGCTGTCGCCCATGCCGAACACGGTGTAGCGAACATTAGTGAGGGACTGCTCGCCGCGCGCGGCGAGCGCGTTCACTGTCTTCGCAAGCGTGCGGCCGTTCTGCGGGAACTCGCCCTGGCCGGCGACGGACGTGACGAACGCGACGTACTCCTCCTTTGCGATGTCGCCCGCGACGTGTCCGCTGTCGGCGGAGAGTCGCGCGCAGGGTTTTTCGTGGGCCAGCGATGGACGGGTGCCCATGTCCAGCACGATGTCCGGGTGTCATTTCCGCATCCGCCGACTCCAAGACAAGCCCTGCGTCGTTCCGAGTACTCGTGAGTCGTCCAAATCCCCGCGAGGTCGAGAGCGCGGCGATGGATGGGCTGATCGCTCTTGAGCGCTGAATCGCCGAGGTGAGTGATCATCTTGAATGCGGGCGGGCGGGCTGTACTCACCGGTCAGCGCGGCGGGAGAGGGCGGGGACGACGGGTGGACGGGAACGTGGGCGGGGACGACGGGTGGGCAAGAACGTGGGTGGGGACGACGGGTGGGCAAGAACGGATCAGAGAGCCGTTGGGATCTGGGGCATGCTGCAGTAGGGTTAGGGTTAGCACCGCGGACCGACAAAAAATAATGGAGCAGGCACGGGGGCTTCAATCCCGTTACCTGCTCCATACGGACAGCCCATGTCCGGTTTTGTTTTCTTTAGACCTATTCCCTTAACCGTTTGTGACCACACATGTGGGGCATCAACCCACACGGCTGCAAGTGCTCAGAGTGAGCGAAGAAAACAACAGCTGCACCCTGACCTTATAAATCAAGGTATTTAGGGCAGGCTCCATGTGGCACTTAGCGCAGGGACCGTGAGAGGCCACGGGTATGTAAGGCTGAGAATCATACTCAGTCGACGGCCTCCGCCGTGCCTGTTGATTCGACCGATAGCATTACGCACCGTGGCGACGTTTCGTTGGTCTGGCGCACGGACGATGCGCTCCTCGCAAACTGGGCTATAGGAGCGAGTTCAGGCGTGAATTGTCAGTGAGTCAAATCCTGCATATGTCTTGTATTGTGAGGTGAGACTGAAGTGAGCGTAGCTTTTCGAGACTGCCGCATTCTCCTTCTCGATCATGGGTGTCATAGCGTCGGTATCCTCGACTTTCTCTTTCTCACTAGTTTCGGGTCAGTGACGCGCATGTGCAAAGGCCTTTTGCTGAATCTGGCTAACCTACGATGCAGGAGGACATGTAGGCATGGACATTCAATGGGTCTTTCCGTGCCTATTTGTCATGACGATCGCTGCATCGATGGCTGACCTCGCCTTGTCAATGCCGTGCGTTTCCTGTCTTGTATCGTACGTGAGCTCAAACAGCGACGTGCGGAACGAGCGCAGGACTGTACTACTTCTCAGCGAAACTTTCACCCCCGAAGTATTCTGCGCTCGCGAGTTGGATCACAGGTTGGGCGAATATCAGTGGGCAAGTGGCGCTTGTTACATCTATCGACTTTACATGGTGTGTTGGTTCATATTCTCACCATGCAGAGCTGTTCTGAGATCCTGTGATAGCGCACAAATGATCACGACGGCGATCGCTGTAGGCCCTGACGGCAGATTCCACGTACAAGATACGAGGGTGATTGTGGGACGTAGTAGGGATTTAGGAGTGCGAGAGATCAAGCCCGATGCGAGGTGAACGGAAGATGCGCGGATTTGTCGAGGCCTGGCCGCGGGGCACATATTCGAGGAACATTCTCGCCTTCTTCTGAGGAATTTGATCCGGGGGGTGCAGATTCATAACGGAGACATCGAGGAGGCAGAGACAGTGGAAGATGTGACTCAGCCCCGAGCAAGAGAGAGGAAACGCGTAGCGGTGGGCAACGCAGAGATCGTAGATAGTACAGCACTGTGACATATGAGCTAGTGATCCCATGATGACGCGCACCGTCAGCTACCAGACATGTTTGGGACAGGCTACAGCCATTGAACAGATAGGCCGCATATGCCATTAATTCAGACATGGCGGCCCTCTTCTCGGGTCCTGTCGGTGCGTTGTTATTGTCAACCGAGAGATCACCGGGATGCTAATATTCTTAGTCTATGGCCGCCCTTTGTACATGAGCTGATGCCCGCGTTCGCAGCACCATCCTCGTTCTTTCGTTAGCTGCGCCGGTCCGTTTAACACCCACAACAAGACCGACAGATCCGCAAGGATTGTGGTGACTCGTCCGGTAGGTATGTGTAGCTTCGATCCGCCATTCACACAGGAATCTCGGGGCATCACTCGCGCGGTACGTCTTGCCGTCGCACAGGATCTCCCTGCAATGCTTATATATCCAATTTTGTACCTATAGGTTGTACATTAACTGGTGACCGCGTCTATGGCGCCACCAGTAGCTCGTATCGAAGCTGCACGAACGTCGGCCGTTCCCGCAGGTGCCCCGATACGCAGGCCAAAGTACGCCCTGTCGGGTCCGTTCACGGAGCACGCTTCCACGGTTTGAATCGGCGTCGTTGAGGCGACTGGACGAGCCCGCAGACGGGGCGATCCCGTGCTCGCTGTGCAATGACCTGCCGGACACGATACAGCCCGCCGTACATAGTTCTCCAGAGCCGCAAGATACTCCTCAGGTGCCAGCATCGTCGAGATAGCACGTACGTCGCCGGCCGCGCCCATGCTCGACGAGTCAGAGTCAGCCGTGAGCCTGGCGGGCTGGGGCATAGGGCAGTGTCGCGGACCTGATAGCCAGGCGGTCCCCGAGCCGAATGCGGCCGCAAAGTGCCCGGGCGGTCTCCAGCGAGCGGCGCGACGCCGTCCGCCTCGTATTCTTCTTCTCCGCGGCCCGCGCCGCTGTGCAGCGTCCCGCAGCGTGCGTAGTGCATGTCGTTCAGACCGTGCAGCGAGAGGTCGCCTCGTGTGCCGAGTACCTGAGTAGCTGGCGGCGGTAGCGCTGAGTTCTGGACATCCTCGCGTCGCCGGAGGTCCAGAAGCAGAGAGCAGCGCCACACCGGCCCGGGAAGCGGCGCAGTCACTTGAGGGGACACGATGGGCGGCGGTGCCGAGTGCAAACATATCTGCGCAGGCTGTGTGTTGCAGCGGCGTGCGGCGCGGACATCCGCGCGGAGGATTCCGGACCACCTGGGCTGCGCGGTGTTCCGGAGAAGAGCACTCGAGTAGACGCGGCGTGCGCGTCCGTGCCGCTTGTTCTTCGCATTGGCTGTCTCGTCGCGGTTCTGTCCCGTCACGGTTCTGTCTCGTCGCAGTTCAGTTGTCGCCCAGAGATCCGAGTCCTGGCGGTTCCACGGTGGCTGTGCAGAGCCAAAGTATTGAGACCGGCACGGGAGGGCATATGTCTATCAGTGCGAGACGAGACGAGACGAGACGATGTCCGCCTGTGCCCCTCGCAAGCATTAGCCCGCCGCTGTCTCGACAACTGCTCGGCAGTCGAGCGAACGTGTGCACAGCTTCCTCAAGCACTCGCACGAGGCGTGATATCGATACAGCGGGCCGAGGCTCAGACAGCGCACAAAGTCGGCCGACGCACCTTGGCGGGCTGACCGCCGCGCTGGATGGTGTCCTACACCGCTGCGATCGTGATGGTCGTGGGCTTGCCGTGGCGCCGCAAGGACCCGGCCGTCGTCCGCGGAGCACACGCGATGCGCTCCTCGTGCGCATTGGTGGGAGAACGAGCGTGGATCAGGGCGAACGTGCACGCCGCGGCCTCTGCGTCGCGGATGCAGAATGAGCTGCGCGTAGGGCAACTGGGAGGACGGCTTTGTGTCTGTCCGGGGCCGGCATTCGCGGGGGGCAGTTTCTAAAGTCCTGCGGTAGATTGTCTGTAGAGTAGATCACAATGAGATCACGATTTGACGCGTATCAGACTCACCGAGTATGCGAATTTGCTGGCTATGGACCACAAGCGGTCTCGTATAGCTCCTCCGTGTGTCGTGTCCGCAATCCCAGCCATTGTAGGTTCTCCGTGGTCTTAAATCTTGCCTTGCCTGGAACTATCTCGAGGGGCTTCAAATCGTCGGCAGCCCGTGAGCGTTGCCGGGCGGTGACTAACGCGATGTGTCCACGGTGCGTTTGGCGGTGTTCTCGCACGCGCATGGGCCGACGGAATGGGATCGTTTGCTCTGAGCATGCCGCCGTCGATCAGACAACGACGCGTGGTCCCAACGCGTCAATTACTCGCCTTTCGGTGTCCGTGACACCAGCTCTCTCTTGTGCGCGCGCGAACGCACCCCCTCGTCGCCAGCACACCAACACACGGTCTTGGCGTAAGAGTCGTGCCGGACTCGTCACCGGCGAGTGCGCTGCGCTGGTGCAACTGCGTCTGCGGGGCGTGCAGCGGCCCGTGGGCTGCTACTGCTGTTGCTGCTACGGGGCACGTGGCGAGAGACGTTGGGTATGAGGAGATTGGGGCGCAGCGTGGGGCTGCTGCATATGGGAGCTGGGCGGGTGCGACGTGCGCCCGAGCGTGGCAAGATCGTGCGCGATCGCTAGGCGCAGGTGCTTGCGGCGGTCACTTGTGCGGTTGTCGAGACTGGGCGCGGCGGAAGCAGCTTCTGCGAGGCTAGGCTGGGGAGCGTCGCGATCTGCGAGCTCGTAAGTGCCCAGCCCGCCGATCCCGCCGGATTCTCGCAAAACATGGCGTGGCACTACGGTTTGCGGGATGGAGGGGGATGGGATGAGAGAAGCATGAATGGCACGGCTACATCTCCCTCAATGTAACCTCTCTTCGCGGTGTCAAGACCAGCGAATAAGCGATCTGCGCTATCCTTCCCCGCTGGTGTAACGCCCCAGTGTTGCGCAGGCGGGGCTGCTGGTGCCTGCGCGAATGGGAAAACAGACGTCGACGTTCCGAGCGCGAAACGGGCCGGAAACGGAGGCGCCGATGATCCTGGCTTCAGCTGTTCCGTCAACTGCGGCTGCAGGATGGATCCACTGCCGGTGAACTGCGGCTGGATGGTGCTCGCAGGTCGACCGGGATATACACCGGACAATGAGGGGCTATATGACATGCTGTCACCGGTTGCATGTGGGACGACTTGTTCAAACGGACTCTTGCCGCCCGCCTGCTCGTACAGCGATGGAGGAAGGGTCGAGGGAATGTTCGGGATCTGGCCGGACATCGACGCCTGAATGAGATACATGGCGATCGCGAAATCCGTGGCGTCGAGGGCGCCGCGGTTCTTTGTGTCTGCCAGGTTCCTGCGCATTGTTAGACAGACACGCATGCGCGAAATGGCACCCCGCCTACCAGATCTGCGAGAGCTTGTCCACGGGAAGCTTGGACTTGACGAAGACATCTCGCGCTTTCTCACCTGAATGCAGCGTCGGTATCGGTGTCACTCAAACGAGACGAGTAGCGAGCTCACCACTCAGAAGACCGTTCGCTGGTCCGCATTGCAGGAACAACTTCAGGAACTTGGCTTTGTCCTGAGGTGTGTGTGCGTGCCGCACATCCTCCTGGTGGAAGTGCACCTCACCCTCCTCGGGGCCCCAGCCGGCCGCATCGGGGTGCGCTTGAAGGAACTCTCCCTGCTCGCGGAGCATGCGGCGCTGGCGCAGCATACGAGAGCGCGCGGCGACGCCGAGCTGGACGGAGGACTTGCGCCGGCGCGGCTCGATCGCGGGGAGCGGCGCGAAGCGCACGCTGCCGTTGCCCCGCTCGGGGAGCGTGCACGCGGAGGCGGTGCGCAGGATGCTGGGGGTGCGACTTGCGGAGTACTCAAGCGAAAGAGAAGTCGAGGAGGAGCGGGTGGAGGAGGCGAGTGGTGGGGGATGGACGAGCTTGAGTCGCGCGAGGACTCGGCGGAGGATGAGGAGGGCAAGTCTGGCATGCGTGGTGCGAGCTACTCTTGCGTGGTATCGTCGAGCGTGTGTAGTATGCGAGTACGGTTGTGAGTTGTGAGTGGGAGCGCAACGAAGAGAAGACCGATGGCAGAAGTGTGTCACAGCAGGATAGATACGAATAAGAAAGCGAGCGGATACGAGCTTGTCCTCCTGCGTGGCGGCTGTGCGAGAGCCCGTCGTCGAGGTGTAAATGAAGATAAGGAAAAGGAGGACGAGGGGCGTCGCGTTTGATGGAGACCTCGACGTCGAGGTCGTTGGCCTGATCCGCTTCCGGGTGAAGCATTTCGCTGACATAAGCCATGACTGCCCTCTATGGTAGTCAGACGCGTCCGACGAGCCGACGTTCCTCTCTCCTCAGACTCTCCGTCCGACGCCAGGCAACGCCTCTTAAAGGCACGACGCGGTTCGGCGCCGTGTTGTATCACCAACTACCCGCGGTTTCTGGCGGATGCTGTGTTATGATCATCAATTG
>KB445816.1:48966-84076 GCA_000320605.2 Gelatoporia subvermispora B
GTACACATGCTCTTGGCTACTCCATCGAATGCCAAAAAGCCGAGGGCCATCTCTGTGGAATGCGCAAAATCGTGCCTTCACTCGAGTGGCCCTTTCTTGAGCTTCGAGAACCGAATACCATTCTCACCCCGGTACTACCCTCTCCGTGGAGACTTCAAGACGGGCGTGGCGCCTCGCTCAGACGCTTGGTCCTTGAAGTCCTTGAGTGGACTCTGGTTCGGAACGCACGGACCTCACGGCACAGAGAGTCTCTATGTTGAGTGGTTGGGTGGCACTCAACTTGTTGGCAGGAAGATCACCGGAGATGAGAATGTACCACGTGGAGCAATCAGCTGGAGCGTCACCACCACTGAGATCGACCCTATTCCGAGCTCACGTCAGGATGCATTCACGAAAACGTTCGGCGACCTCAGAGAGTGTAGATTGTATCCCGGGGTGGGAACCGCAAGCGGCCGTGGATTCATGTGAGTAAATATCGTACATTCCGGTCTACGCGTCCTACTAAGTGAAGACGTGGCATTTATCAGGCCGCACCAGCATGAGTCTTTCGCATTGGTCTTTGGCGTGACGGCCCCTGACGAGTTGCGAATACTTTGGCTTGATCTCAATGAGGTTTCGACCTATATTCGATACGTGGGACTCAATCCTCCGCCACTATAACGACCTGGTCAAGTAAATTCTGTCACTTCGCTTCGGTACAATCGACTAATGGCTTAGGTGCAAGGTATCTAACGCCATCGTGCTTTCTACGCGTCGCACTCGCTCTGGGAACTTTTCCGGCTCGCCGTCGATCAAGGAGAAATCCTACACCATCACTATTTCCATTTTCTAGGTAGTGATTGGTGGTATACTCTGTGCCTTCCCCACGTATAGTTGAAGAATTCATGTATGGGTTTGTATCATTACGGTAGTTGTTGCGATACCCTGGGAGCTAGATTGTCAGATACTCTTGGAAGTAGGGCCCTCGGAGGATCTACCGGCGGCAGTGGATCTGTCGCGCGGACATGGGCGCTTGAGAACGACCCCACGAGGCTGTCGAAGTCAGCACTTGCTCAACAGTCATCTGCCTGGGCGCAAGTTGTCGCATCTACACTGGTCTAAGACCTGACTATATACTTCTGGTCTTTCTGCAATGCTTTTATGAAAGTATTACGGGTAGGAAGACTTCAGTATCTCTCAGAAAGCGTAGCACCAGCCTCGCCGACGTACGAAGTAATACTCTGCAGCCATGTCTTGGTGGCCGCCCTCGTGGCTCCCTACCCTGCCGTCTATCGACTTCTCCTTACCTTCAGGAATACAGCGCCGCTTTGTATCTTTTGCATTGAGAAGACCTCTTGGCCATCTGCTGAAACCCGGCCAGCTCGAAGCGCAGCAGGTTGACTCTCAGATTGGGTCGGGGTATGTCCAAGTGAAGGATCTTGAGTTGGATAATGATGTACGCATACTCTGGAATCAATTGCTCTATGTTGTATCCATCTGACTTACAGGCAATCAATGCGCCCATTGCCGAATTGCCAGTACGGCTTCACGAGGGGTCGCTGGGTAGAGTGACCGCCCGTGTGCCATGGCCAAATCCGCTGACATCTACCATCGGTCTTTCGCTTGAATCACTGCATCTTGTCTTCGAGCTATCACCGACTCTCTCAGAGAGTGTACCTGCTCTCGCACATAATCTTGCGGAGTCTGTGGCATCTGTAGCGGAGTCGTTCGTACACGATGAGCTTTCGCCCACGGAAGAAGCTACTCTGCGACACTCCTTCTATCCAGATATGACGGCATCTTCCCAATCACTAGGTCCTGAACTTCCTGGAGGGCTGGACCCGTTCGTAGGTGACGATGAATCCTCTCACGGAGAAGGCGAGATGCCAGAAGTTTCGATATTTGCGACCCTAGTGCAGCGTCTCTTAGCACGCTTTGAGTTTGAAGCAACAGATATCAGGATCACCCTGGTTCATCCCGAACATGCGAGCTTCACGCTCAAGATATCAGAGATACGCTACGACTTCCCCACGAACAAGAGCTCTAGCCCGAGGGGGAATACGGGAACAGGACCGGAGGACAGCGAACGGTGTATCACTATTTCTGGTGTTACCCTGACGACTCGCTCTCTTCTTCCTCTCAGCCCGCAGGTCATGACTCTGATTCAGGCGTCGTCACTGGTGTCCGAGAAGTCGATGTCTCCCGCTACCTCCCATGCGGCTGACCCAGTGTCACCAGGTGCCTCAATATCTCCATCTTCTCCTCGATCTGACTCGTCTGAACTTGACGAGGACACTCAAATGCTGATGTCGCAGTCGCTCGCGTTCCTTCCGCCGCGTCCAGTGTCACCAGCAAGCGAGGCAGCGAGCAGCATGTATCAGAGTGCAATTTCCAGCCCTGTAGCGAGGTTTGCGCAACCCGAGGCTCTCGAGCCAGAAGCTGGTACGAGTCGAACACCTTCGCCCCCGTCTGATACACAGTCAACCAGTCCTTCGGCTCCCACTCCCACTCCCCCACCTCCACAATGCATTGTCACGGATGTGACGGAAGATGAAGAGGACACCATATTCTCTTTGACTTCCGAACCTGTTATTATCCGTTTTATGCTCCCATCTTCGGCATCGAGAAACGTCGAAGAGCCGCCACATCCGCCTCCGTCTGATGCGCAACACCAGGAGTATCTCGAGGATAACACCAATCGCTCACCTGCGCAGCCGCTCGTGCTGAATATCTCTCTCGGAGTACCTGCGTGCGCACTACGCCATGGCACATTCGTAGTATGATGGACGTTGCGCAAGTGTGGGGGTTGCATTCTCCCATCCCCGACATCGCCACCATGGACGGCAACGCATCTCATCCGAGTATTCCAAACCAGTCGGCGCTTCAAGCCAACCTACATGTTCGAGGATCCACGCTTATTCTTCTCCCGGATGCTGAACAGACACCAAGCGCAAGGAGAGCTCTGGCGGAATTTTTCTTAAAGCCACTACTCCCTCCGAAGCTACCGCACGGTTACGTCCGGCTTCTGCTTGATGACATCTCAACGGGACTCACGATAAGGACCACAATCACCTGTGCGCAGTCGCATAACTCTTCATCGGCTTCCAGGGCGCCTGACAGCTCCCGCAGCATCACCACATCGACATTACTCACGCTTACAATTCACGGCGTGTCTGTGTTTAGTTTTCTCAGCACGCATGATCTGTCGAGGCCGCAGCCATCTTCAACGCACATCGCATCGCCCATCTTGGTAACGGACCCACACCTCTCCTCGCAATATCCGCTCTCACGCATAGACAATACTGTATTCTGTACTGATCAAGACAAGCAGCAGCTGCCGCAGTTCGACATCATTGACTGGACCTCACCTAGATTCCACAACGACACCGCAAAGCTATCGTTTTGGCGCACCAGGCCTACACGTCACATCCCAGTGTCGCCGCCGTCGCACACCCCTCAACCGACGCATAATCTTCCTCTTACCAGCTCTACGTATGGCAGCCCGCGCACAAAGTCTTCAGATCTCCCTAGATCAATGCCTCCAGCGTCCACCCGACCATTGACGGGATCTCCGCGCTTTCCGGAATTTTCGAAACTTCCACGATCAAGCACACCGCCTATAGGGGTCGACCCACCCGCTGAACAACTTGCACGCCCTTCGCCCGCTGTGGTAGTCAAGGCGAAATTTGTTTCAGAAGATAGGCATGCGAACCGTGAACCGAGCACAGCCGATGTCCAGCTTGCCCCGCTCCACTTGTTCGCCGACCTAGGAGCGGCGGCAATCCGGGTGGTGGTGACATCGGGGGTCGGATGCCAGTGCTTTGCGGTACGACTGGAGGCGTGAGGCCCTCGATGGTTGGTGGTGGTCCGGCTGGTGCGACGTCACTCAGCATTCAGTTATGCTTGCACAGTGAACCGACGCACACTTGTGAACCAATGCCTCCGTTATCTTCTCGCCCCTCTGCGCGTCCCCGAGGAGGCGGATGGCTACGGCGACGCCCTTGCGCGCGAGCACGCCGTTGTTGTCCTCGTCTGCGACGTTCCAGATCTCAGCGAGGACGGTCGGGGAAAGCTTGGAGCCACTGAATATCTTGACGGTAGCCTCGCCCGTGATCACGTTGAGCTTGGTGTCGCGCATTGATGTGCAGGCGCTGAGCGCCATGTAATCTGGGCAGACCTTATCGTAAAGTAGATTACAGCTGGAATTCATTGCAGAGGCGTGCCTTGGCGGAGCCCGGGCGTCGAGGCGCGCGCCGACCTTCTCTCGCTCGGTAGCGTGCGCGGGCATAGTGGTTTCCCACTTAGGCAGTCATCAACAACGTCAGCGGTGGTGGGAAGAAATGAAAGCCGATGCCGCTTAGCTTTGTCCATTTACGTCTTTACGTGACCGCGAGAGCGCGGCGCGGAGTAGAGCAGAGCACCTTCTGATGTTCGGGGTGTCATGCCAGCATCCTTGCTTTCAGCCGCGCCGGGCGTCATCTGCGCTTCCAACCGCTTCTCCGAAAATTTCGAGTCTAAATAGACCGGTATGAGAAATCCTGATAGCCACCGGCGTGCACTTCTGCCCCGTCTTCTCAACCGTATTTCGGCGCCAGCGACTTTCGAACGGTAGAACGGAGGCAAAATGGTCGGCTGGTCATCGCAAGCAGAGATCCTCGCGGGCGCGAGTAAGTTTCGAATCTTCCGTCTGCTCATCCGCGGAGCAGGACAAGGAACCCATGTGCTCACCGAGTGACTTCGCGCAGCTGCGTTCATGAAGTTGATGCACTCCCTCGCTGGGCTGTACTTGTACGTTTTCGCGCTCGCGTGCTCGCTCGTCTTGCGCTGACCACCTGCGAATAGCTGGGACTTTGCCTCCTCGCTCGACTTTGAGTGGGCATTCATCACGCGCAAGAAGAAGTTCACCTGGCCGCTGGTGCGGTAATTACCCCTTGCTTCATTCGTTCTGATGTTGAGCCCGGGCCTTAGATCTTCTACTTTGCTGGCCGGTATTGCCTGTTCTTCGCCTTGATTGGCATGTGAGTACGCATCACTGATCCTGCCAAGCATTGCCGCTAACGCATGCGTCCTCCCCCACAGCCTGATTGCTCTTGATACTACGAGGTTTGGCTCGTCGCTATCGTGGCCCCTTCTCCGTCTCACCGCGCGAACCTGCAGCGAGGTCAACTGCCAGGCGCTGTACACCTTCAACCAGGTACGTACGCGCCGAGCGTCTCGACTGCCCGGGGCCCCGCGCATTCGACCCGCTGACGACTCTCGCTTTCACAGCTTGCAGGCGATGCTGCGGTCGGGCTCGCGAGCATCAACCTCTCGATCCGCACCATGGCGATCTGGTCGCAGTCGCGGTGGATCGCGGGCCCGCTAGTCATCGTGATCCTGGGGCACTGGGCGCTCATCCTCCAGGGCGTGCTGCTCAAGGCGGAGTGGGTCCCCGGCTCGGGCTGCGCGATCACGCACACGAACAACACCATCCTCGCGGCGACGTTCATCTACTCGATGTGCTTCGACGCGCTCATCTTCACGCTCAGCGCGTGGAAGCTCGCGTTCAAGCGCGCCGGGACGCGGTCGCAGCTCATGAAGATGCTGTTCAAGGACGGCCTGATCTACTTCTTGGTTGCGCGAGTGACCCCCGGCTCTTGTGGTATTTCGAATATTGTCTGATGGCGGGTTCGTATAGCTTCGGCGCGAATTTGCTCGCGACGATCTTCATGTTGCTCAATTGGAACTCGATCATGAGCGTCATTTTCAATGTCCCTGCTGCAGTCGCATCGACGGTACGTATCTCGTCTCACTTGCATCCGACGTTGTGATTTACAAGTACAAAAACGCAGATCGTCGCTTCCCGCGCAGTGCGCAGACTCAACAAATTCACAACAAACGGCCCGGAGATGCTGTATGTATCCTGGCGCTTTATCGAAAGACTCAGCACCTCACTATGTATCGTCTTGCAACAGGACTACGAGCGCAACACACTCGGGCCTGGCCTTCCGCACAGGTCAACACCCCACCATCAGCCGCAACATCGGTGTCCCGATGCAGAAGGACCTCTCGGGCGGCGTCCATGTGCAGGTCAGTCTCTCCTCGGCTCCTTGCCCAACCCTCCCTGACATGTTCCGCGCAGATGCAAACGTTCACCGTCGCCGAGGAGGAGGACCAGCACTCTGACTGGACACAGGACGGCGAGTCGCGCAACTGCAAGAAGGTCGAGGACCCGGAGATCTGTGGCGCAGAGATCAGGGCGGACTTCAAGCGCCCGCCGTACTAGATACCCCCAGAAGAACACTAGAACGTCGCTCACATATGCATAGACCGACGAAATGCTGTGACAGCTGTTTTCATCACGGGGGGTGTACCCTGTCCCAAAAATCGCGCAGTCGGGGCTGGCGGAGTTCTAAGGATCTAGGTACAATCTACTGGCTGGTGGCGCCCCCGTTCGGCTTTTAGCAGCTGAGACGACGAGCGGGGCGGCGTCTTTAGAACACATCTGAGAAGAGCTGAGTGCTTAGGAGGAAAAGGAGTACATGCTTATAATATCTCAATGAGAGCTCAAAGATCATAAAATACCTCACCACACTGACATTCTTCGAAGGTACGCTTCGGCTTACCTGCACGTCCTGCACCACCCATCGTGATGTCCGGGCGTGTTGTAGACAAGGCATAAGACTTATTTTTAGTGAACGGGGTCCCACCTCGAATCATATCAGTCCATCGAAGTATTACGCAACCTCGCTACATAGGTACTAGCCCTTGCTACTCTTCGTGCACGCCGTCCCAATACCTGGAGCCTGAAGTCGCGAATGACGATGTCATCGATAGAGATCTCGGGTTCTCGGCACTGATGCGGCAGTTGAAAGTTATGATCTGCCTATGTGTGATTTTTGCGACAGGGTACGCCCCCTGCTATGAAAACAGCTGGAATGGCGAACGCCGGGGATCGCATTATGCTCGAGAAGTACATTTGTATGCTGAGTGGTAATATGCGAGGACAAGAGCAAGCGAATCTAATATCAATAACATTCTGGCAGCCTGTATTGTACATGACATTTGTCAGTCATCAAGTGGAGTTTGATCTCTCGCAACAGCTCCCATTTGTGCGATCCGACTCCTGATCTGGATAAGGTCTCCAAGGTAGTGTGCTCCATTAATTGCAATCTGGGGTGAGGCAGATGCAAATTGCGGAGGGTGCTGCATCCAGTGCGCAGCTGGCATTCGCTTCGTCGCCCACATCCGATCGGTCCCTGCGTAAGGCAGCCAGAGAATAGCATTGAAGCGCCGCTGGAGTGCACGCCTGACCGAGGCCACTTTGGGACCACTGAGATGAGTGATCAGCGATATGTAGGTGGTGTAATATGTGCAGGCGCGAAAGTTCTGTAATTTTTTGGCTGCCTTTGCGTCTTCTTTGTTAGGAAAGTATCGCCGGAATAATGTTTCACTCCAAAATGAGGAGCCAACAACGCGAGTTTGGCATGCCTCAAGTGGGATATCGTATGCCATGAATATCTCTAGTCCTGCCCCTGCTCGCTCCATAGCATTCAGCGTGCTATAGTTTCCCCCAGCGTACTTTGGGGATACCTGGAAAATATCTGAAGGAAATTGCCGCCAGATCCGAGTCAAGATTTGGTAGCCGGAGTCATCCAAGACCAGACTCTCAGCACCACCACCGAGTGCGGGCAGTGCAGTATTTGGACTTGGGCGAAATGTTCTAGACAATGGGTGCTCATGCATAGGAGGGTCTTCTGAGATGCGTTGCACTTCTACTGTGCGCTGGGGGCTGGCGAGCCGCTCGCGTATGCGGGCAGCGCGCCGATCCACAAACTGCTGCTGCCTGGACTTTGGTTTTGGCCCGATTTGCGCCAATAGACTAGCCATATCAGGTACCCTGTATGCAGCTAGAAGGACAGGCTGAATAGCTCTGCTTGCACTGTGTGCAGAATTGTCCCTCCTGATAGGTATGCAGTAGCAGTCTTCGCCGATCTTAAGATCGCACAGGAAATAGAGGCCTCGCGATCGGCCGATAGGCTTGAGGGCTGCGGCAGCATTATTATCTTCTTCTTCCTGGTCTATCTCAGGACAGTAGTGCTGGCTACACGCGTCGCGAAGGAGTGACTGTACTTTTGAATCTCCTTCGCGCGAAAGCAGGGCGTTGTACATCCAAGGAAGGATTGCACCAAGTAGTAGAGACTGGTGCAGCATCCGCTGCTCAGCAGCTGCTTCCTTAAGAGCAGATAGTGCATAGTGTATGCCAGCAAGCCGAAAGAATTTGAATCTCCTGAGTAAGATAGCACTGGTCAATTGCCGAATCGATGGCACAAATGAGGCACTTACCACCAGAAGAGGTTAGGAATGGATATCATAGTTTGCTTCACAGTGTGATGGTCCAAGCCTATGAGGCTATTGCATGCATTTCTCAGGTTCGTTCGGATCTCCACGCGTGCAGTGCCATCCTGAGAGTTGCTGGTACTCGAGATGTAAGACTTTTGCAGGGCAGCGATAGCTGTCAAGAACTTCCGTATGGCTTTGAAATAGCAGTCTGATGGGCCCTTCTTGCTGAATGTCCCATTGTGCAGTTGGTACGTCTGGGCCTTGTCGGTGGTATAAGCCTGGCAATACACAATGCCATCGTGCCGCCCTGCATGAACGCACTCCAAGCGAAATCCAGCAAAGTCGGAAAGCTGTGCAGCATAATCAATATGCATCTGCGAGCTGCTCGCCATTTTAGAGACCTGCATTGCAGGAGCTTGGGAAAAGATGCTGCAGAGTAGCTGCTCGTGCGACAGATGTAGCCATTGAATATTGTGCTCATCGTGGTGGTGATTAAGGCCGATATCAATATACCAGTCCTCAGATGCCTCTATTGCGGCGACCTGAAGCCAGCAGAGAGCTTTCTTCAGTGCGTCCTCGCGCTCATTCGGGCTAGCTCCGTCATGCGCAGACCATCCTTTGATACCGCGCATCTCGTGAACAAAGAATGCTCCAGCCATGTCCGGATCTTCATCAAGCTGCCTAAGTAGCTCACTGGTGAATTCGGAAAGAAGGTTTGGTGGGATGTCGTAGGATGAGAAGTGATATCTGCCGAAGTTGTCCCTGCTCAGCCGCTCTGCACTAGAGTAGCTACTGGGCCAACTGCTAATCATTGAGGGGGCCAGTCTTCTGAGTACACTCCGCACGTTCTGGTCGTACAGCCTCTCTAGAATTTTGGTAGAGACAACCCGATCTTTGCCTCTACTGCTGGGGCGGTAAAGTCGCGGGAAGAAGATTCTGGTAACATGGCGCATGTGTACTTTTCCAATTGCGACGTTAGGAATCTGATGCAGGGGGACCTTCAGAGCTTCCTGCTAGTGATGCACCAGATGTAAATTAGGAGCTCTTACCAAAATTGCGCAAGTGCAGCACTTACCCCTTCAGATTGTATAGTAATGTCTTTGATATGCAGCGACTTTGTCAGGGTGTCGCGAAAAGAAGGCATCGGGAGATAGGCCAAAGGCCATGCATACGGTAAAGTTCTGGAAATCCCGATAACAGAATCATAGTCGCGGGTGACATGTACTGTATTGAGTGGTGGATGGGATAGGCTCTGTATGGCATCTATGAAGATGCGGCTTGCATTTCCACTACCACTAGAGTCCCTGCCAGCAAGAACAAATCTGGTGAAGTCATCAACTCGCTCCTCTTCAAGCAGCGTATTTGCGCGGAGGCAGAAGTCCCCAAGCGTTAGGTGTTGGCTTGAGAGTGGCTCGTCGGGATATGGGAGCTCTGCCATGGTCTGGCTTGAGAGAGGAAAGGCGATAGAGGGAAGGCGATGGCTGCTAGGTGTCGTTAAGCCACTGCTGTCCGTTGACAAATTGACCGGCGGCCACCAGATATAGCCGCGAGCGCTGGTACAGAGCGCACTGAGTCCTCCTGGCTTCCTAAGTAGTAGCCTATCGAGTACGAATTATCGTGTATCTACGAGTTGCAGTAGAATCTCTCGAACGTATGGCGCGGGTGCGCCGCGACTTCTCCGGAGCGTGGAGCACGACTACACCACCGCTTAACGCTGGGTGTTGGTGGGCGGGACGTCGTTTCTTGAGCGAGCCGTCGAGGGAGAGGCGGAGCGTTGAACGAGCGGACGCGGCGCGCGGCCTCTCCCTCTACGGCTCGCACTAGTTCTCCTTAGCGCTCGCAGGCTCGCGCGAGGAGAACTGCACTCGTCCAAGAACATTTCATCCATGCCACCCTTAGCCTGCACGGATTGTACCCGCCCTTCTCTTCGCGACCCAAATACAGAAGACCCCGTTGATGCAGATACCGCAAGGCCATATGATTATCGCAATCTCCCATTACCCGCGACGCCCTGGACATCACGATCGCCTGGATTGGCGCCCTCGAGGAGCTGCGGCCGCAAGGATACCCCGTTCCATGGACGCTCTGAACTTTCTACATGCGCGGCTCTTTGTCGTCGCCAACTCTGTTCCGCGGGCTCTCACCTATTCAGCGCGACCCGAATGCGAGGTTTAAGCACGCGCGAAGCATTAGTGAAGAGCTCACCCAATCCGCCCCTGCGGCCGTACATGCATACTCCCCTCCCTCCTGCTCTCTGCAGGATAGCTATGCGGAAAGGGCGTATTACCATCTCGTACGAGGCGGTCCAGCTTCGTAATCGCTTCACTGGAGGTTTATCTCTTGGCGGCTGAGGCGAGTTGAACGGGAAGATATTCATTCGAAGATTCAGTTGCAAACGGGATGGTCCGCCGGTTTCTGCGCCACCGTTCCCTGTTTTCTGCTTGCACATTTGAGGTGGACCCCACGTGCACTATTCGGAATGCTGGTAATCAACGGGATACTTGTCCTCGCTAGGGTTTGGCTGCGTTCATGATATGGGGCTCGCACATGCACTGTAGATCATGCAGGGAGATTCACAAGTATGAGAAGCCCGGGTTTCATGCTTCCGGTCGAACACTTCGACATTTTCCCGGATACGAACTCGCCCCTCGTTCAGCGCAGATCAAATACCGTGTGCGAGATTTCGCTGCCACCATACTACAAATTCAGCTTCAGCGCTAAATATTATAACCTTTTCTTGGCCTAGCTACACGCTGCGAACCTCTAGACATCCAACGTTCTCATCTGTGCAGAATCTCCACGCCGTCTGGACGAGATACTCTCCACCACAAGAGGTGCATGACCGTCCTCTCAGTGGCGCAGACCTCCCACGTTATATCGCCCGAGCTGAGAGACATCCGCTCCCGGCCCACCCAGACTACCCGCGGTAGAGGCGACGTACCGTGCAGCGAAGGGCTCTACGTAGTATGGCGCGTGCACGAGTTCAGCTTCGACCGAGTCCTGCGAGATGCTAGACGAGAGGCGTGGCGCGCGCCGTGCGCAAATGCGAAGGTAGGGACACCCGTTGTTGATGAGGGGGGCGAGCGTTCGCATGTTAGCGCGGCTGCGAGGGCGAATTCCTCGACGTCCGTGTCGGTGCTCCACGCGTTGGCATCCACGCGGACCCAGCCGTCGGGCCTGCGCCCGAAGATGCGTGCTAGGCGTGCACGCATGGTATCTGGTCCCGGTCGTATGTGGTCGTGGTCGAGGGGGTGCGGTGAGGAGAAGGCAGAGGCGCGCCGGAAGGGGAGGCGCAGGCGCGGGAGGGGTTTCACGCGCGCGAGGAGGAAGGCGCCGAGAGAGGCGAAGACGGTTATGAGGCAGAGCGCGACGACAAGGGCGATGAAGCCGGTGGGAGAGCCGTTGATCTCGGTGATGCGCAAGGATGCGCGGCGCTGCGGCGTGGGGGTTGGCGCGGATTATGGGAGGGGAGGACGGAGGGGAAGGTGCACCTGTAAGGTGGAAGTAGGGGCGGGGGCGGGCGGCGCGCGATCGGGCGTGCTGGCGCGTGGACTTGCGTCTGGGAAGGTGTAGGCGTGCAGAGTCTGGTCGCGGGGGTACAGCAGATGCGGCATCGTGAACGACAGCAGGGAAGAAGAGGGGCAGCCGATGCAGGATCCGTGCGCGCTCAAAGAGGGACGTCGCTTGGAGCAAAGCGGGTCACACCGGTGCGAAACAGCGGCGCAGAAGCTGCGAGATGAGAGAACAGAGTTCAGGGTACTGCTGGCTTAGCATCCGGATGGGGCAGCTTCAGACCGGCGGAGCCAGTATGCACATCTTGTCAGGCGGCAGATGGCGGTGGGGTCTTACCACACGCCCCTCGCCCTCACACTTGGGCTTCACGGGCCTCCGCCACGCTGGGGCACAGAGCAGCCCCAGTGGGCTGTCTGCGAACCGTACTTCAGCATCGCGTGGTACGGGTCATGCACGCGTGGCATGAGGATGCTTGGGAGCAGCGGAACGGCGAGCGCGCCTTGTGCCGCAGCAAGCGCAGCGGAATAGGGCGAGAAAAGGACGAGCGGCGAGCCCATGAGGCGGACCTGCTTGGCAGGTTAGCAGAGTGGAGGGTAGGAAGAAGAATACTTACAATATGTAGAAGAGCGTAGCCATGAGCAAGCGGCCAAAGGGTATCTAATCAAGGGGGAGCGCGGCGAAATTTGTCCGGGTGACACCGCGCTCGACGAGGTAGTGCAAGACGGGCGCGTCGCCGTCATCCTCTATAAGGGGCGCTGGCGCGTGATCGTTCGCGGGTGCATGCCTATCGCCGTTGCCACGCGCTACCGCATGTCCGTTACCGGAGGCGGACGTTGGTGCCTTTGTGCCTAAGAGCGCGCGGCGGGTGAGCTGGAGCTCCATGCTCTGCGTGCCCTTCGTGCGGATGTTGTAACGCAGGTGCTCGACCGTGTGCCTTAGCTTGGTCGCGAGCTGCTTGAAGA
Source organism: Gelatoporia subvermispora B (assembly GCA_000320605.2). Classification (NCBI taxonomy): domain Eukaryota; kingdom Fungi; phylum Basidiomycota; class Agaricomycetes; order Polyporales; family Gelatoporiaceae; genus Gelatoporia; species Gelatoporia subvermispora. Next base: position 61,743 of record KB445816.1, read on the forward strand.
ACTTGACCCAGCCGATATAGCTGTATGCCGCGACGCCAGCATTGCAGATTAAACGCGACTCGCGAGACGCAGGGGTATCTGTACGCGCATGGTCAGCACCAGACCCAGGCAAAGGGTGCATCGAGCTCTGAGAGGAAAGGTGGTCATGAGGAAGACGTACCTTTCGCCAAACTGGGTTTCAAAGTTGAACACACTCTCTATGATGCTGAGGTGGAGATACCTCACGGCGAGCTCGACGTTTGCGCGGAACTCGCGCGCGTACGCGCCCTCAGCGGACCGCGAGTTAACTTTTGCTACGTGGTCGTCCAGTTGACCGAGGAGCTGCGCCTGCGCGCGCTCAGCATGCGGGCGATCGTTCGTGTTTGCAGCCATTGGGGGGGATCAGCCTGCAAAGCGTCCCTACACCCTAGGCGCAGACGAGAAGAAGAAGGTTGAACAGAAAAAAGAGACGATCAAGAAGCGCTGAACCGAAAGGTGCTTATATAACACGGGTGACAGAAATTCTAATTTCCTCATTAGGTATCCGTCGGGGCGGGGCGCTCGGCCCCGCGCGCATTGGCATCTACCCGCAGGACGGCCCCGCCGCGAGCTCGCGCAGCGCGGGCACGGCTACCCGCGCGTCATGCCCTGCAGTTGTGTGCCAGATCCAGCACGCGGAGGCGTGCGGTGCATCGACGGTGGTGGTGGCGCAGCACAGTGCATGCACTCGGTGAGATCGTATTTGCGGAGCGGCAGATGGCGCGCAGGAGCAGCTGGCAGTACGAGCTGCAGCAGCTGAAGTTCGCGAACCAGCGCCTGCAGGAGGTCCACGTCTCGCAGCGCACACTTTCTGCCTGCGCCCGCACGTCGTCGTGGTCGCACACGCAAATCGTCCCGCGCAGCGCGCGCCGCTGCTCGCGCGCCGCGCGCCGGCCACTCGAGCAGCGCGACATACGCGACTACAGGCTGGTGCCTCGCGGCGATAGTCATCCGCGCACCGGATGCCCACAAAACGGTCCTGGGACGCCATGAGCGATGGAGGACTGACCTGAAGTCGCGCTTCAGAACAGTGTTGTCCGCGTTATCCGGATGCTCATCGCCCGCTATCGCAATTGTAACCCGAACGGCCCGTACATAGTGGTATGATATAGGAAACGGTAATCATACACGCATACATCCCAGGGACCGGACCTCTTGGACACTCGATGGAGAGGGGTCGTAGCCGATCGTGCGAATATGAGCATACCAAAGAAAGTCGACGTGCATTGGTAGCCGATTCGGGTGCATATAGGCGTCAGTGACGAACCGGTCCATCGATACGAGCTGCAGATCGCCGCCAAAGTATCGTGCGCAATGGAACATGCCTCGCGTCAGCAAAGGATCACAAAGACAAAGCCCGCGAGAGCGCGGGGGGCGCACCAAGCGCGAGAGCGCGAGGCCGTAGCCAAAGCCCGCCATCGGGGCCTTGAAGTCGCGCGCCCGGAAGTCCTGGTGGATGTTCTGACATTTCATCGCAGTGTACATGGACGTCCAGATGAGCAGGATCGCGCTGCGGGGGATCCCCCCGCCCTCATCCGAGGTCTCGATCGTGATATCCTCCTGCCCCTCCAGCGCGATGACCTTGATGGGCGGAAACGGCTCGCTCGCGGGGCCGTCCCGCTCGACGACCGTGCGCAGCGAGTTTTTGAGCAGCTCGAAGCAAGACGCCCCACTTCCCAAGTCACGCGCACGCGCGCTCGACCGTATGAGCCGCCAGAAGAACAAGATATATTGTCTTCAACGGGCCAAAGCTCGTGTGCGGTCCAGCGCGGCCTGACACAAAATAGTGGGACGTACGACTACATCCGACCCGTCGCCCCAACACCTGAGTCCCCCATACATCTCGCGTCCCCCTCCCCGGCAGGCGACACTACAAAAGCGAGTTAGTTTCATACCTAAACTCGTCATGCACTCGCGGGTCTTGCTCGTGCTTGCTCGCAGCGCAAGCCCTTGCACTGCGACTCGACGTCGCCGTTCGTCGATATTGTCCGAGAGCGTGCCGATCAATTAGATGTCCCGCCCGATATCGATGGCAGCATTGAGCCATTCTAGCTCCGGGAGCAGACTCCAGCGGTGAGTATCCGTCTGGTTGGTGGGAATATCCGGGTGCGAGTGTCGATGCATTGGCGACCGGTCTGTATTCCGTACGCAGGCGGATCACAGTCTTGTACGAGCGTGGCCGCCGAGGGGGCCGATGATCACACCGCCGAGGTTCTTGCAGAAGCTTCAAACTGCCAGTCGTAGCAGCACGCCTAGTGCATGCCTCTTGCGACGGCACGGCTACATCGCACTCTACCTGACCTCGTCACGACAAGCTGTCGCGGTGAGAACGTTCGATTTGCCAAAAATAGCGCGACGCACCCGCCATTCCAGACTGTTCTTGAGCCCCAGGCCTCGAGCATTTGCCGCGTTTGCGCGTGCAGACATGGCGTCGTCGTCGGAGAGACAAAGGGATCGCCCGCGGGCCGTCCTTGATGCAGGCTGCGTTCGAAACCCCACCCAGGTTCACTGACAGACAGGCGGATAGGGCGGGACGAGACGGGACGAGACAGGACTTGGCTGGGCGGCATCAGCGTGCACGATTCCGCACGCTGTACTTGTCTGCTTCCCACCGTTCTCGGACGCCGTGGATTCCTCGCCGTCGCCGTCGCTACGGAGACATCCCTATCGTGTCCTCGCCCGCGGGCTCGCTGTGTGTCCGACTTGCCCCGGAGCTCCGGCGCATCCGGGTCGCGCGGCGTCGCGCCGGGCGGGAGGTACTGCGGGGCGTCGATGATGCTGCGGATGATCTTCCCGCGGCGAAGGTCGTTGTCCCTGTCCGCGCCGACCTTCATCTTGAAGTGGTTGAAGCCCGCCTCGACGGCCTCGCGCGTGAGGCGCGCGACCTTCTCGTCGCTGTACCCGAGCCAGCCCGCGAACGTCACGTACGCGGGGTAGCCCAGCTCGCGCACGCGCGCCTCGTGCTCCGCCTTCGTCGCTGCCTTGGCCTGCAGCGTCGCGAGCGCCTCCTCGCGCGTGATTGCATCGATGATATAGCGGAAGGCGGTCGCGCTCAGAAGCTCTTCCTGGCAGTGCGCGCAGCGCGGGATGAGGGACGCGTCGGTCAGGAGGTACAGGCTGATGGCGTACGGGTGTCATGTCCACGATGAGCTTCCAGCACGATGAGCTTCCAGAGGGGCTTCTTCCGCGAGCGTGCGTACATGTCCCACAGCGCGTTGCTTACGGCACCCAAGGCAATATGGATGACCCCTTCTCCGGGCCAATTCTGGCAGGCCGCAGGATTAGCTGCGCCGCAACCGGAGGCAGGTCAGTCGACATACCAGGAGTTTGATTTGCTGCCAGAGCGACGCAAGCTATAGAACAAATGAGCACAGACACTGAATTTCCAGTCTAGTGGCACATACCAGATCTTTTTCGCCGATACGATACTCAAGCAGCGTGAAGCCAACGTTGCCAGAACCAATGAAGACAACAGTCGTTGCCAGCCAGATCTCGAAACTGCGCATGTAGAAGCCGTCGACCGGGAACTGGAAGCCCAAAAGGACATAGTTGACAATGGAAATCGTAATCGCGGCAGCAATACCGTCTGATGAAAATTATTAATCAACCGTAAATGCGTAGAATGAACAAGAGCGGCTCACAGTATGAGAACATGTACGACATCATCGAAATCTTGTAATGCATTGGCGCATTCAACCACAAGAACCTGTGGATCTGGTGCGCAATCGGGCCCTTGCGCCACCACTGCACGAAGGGGTTGAACAGGAGCTCGCTACAGCCAAATGCGCACGTCTGCCAGCGATTGAGCTCATCGTCGACGGTGAGGGACACGCCCTCCTTGAAGCCGCCCCTGGAGTGGGTCGCCCAGCGGATGATGTAGCCGCGCATCTGCAGACGGAGCGCCATGTCGAAGCCTTCGGACATGTTCGTCTCGGACCAGATCTTCTCCTGGCCGCCGGCAGGGTCAATAAACGCAGCATCCTGGATGGCCTTCCACCGTAGGAATGCGTTGTGACCGACGAAGGGGGCGACCTCGCCGTTGGCGCAAGCTGAGTGTAAGCGCGCGTTAGACGCTGTCTGGCTGCGCGTCGGGAGTGCCCGCCCGCGCGGCGCGTCCGTGTCCTCATGCTCCGCCTCCCTCTCTGTCTCCCTCGCCTTCCCCTGCTCCTCTGCAAACATCGGCTTCGGCAGGTTCTCCGACGACCGCACCGCAGCACTCTTCGCGAGCCGCGCGAGGCGGTCGTTCAAGCTCGGCTTCGCCTCTTTCTCCTTCTCCTTCTCTCTTTCTTGCTCCCTCTCTTTCTCCCTTTCCCTCTCCCGCTCTTTTTCCTTCTCCTTGCCTTATCCTTATTAGGCACAGGCGGCAGGTCCCTATCCAGCCGGAGCGGCGGCAGCACGGGCAGCTCCGAGATGTCCCCAAGCGGCTTCGGCGGCCTGCGCCCGCCGCTGCTGTTCGCACTATAGCTCGAGGCTGCGCTCCCGGGCCGGCGTGGCGGGATGAGGCGCGCAAGCGGTGCATTGTCCGAGTCCGAATCCGAATCCGAGTCGGAGTCCGACTTGGGGCGGGTCGAAGACGAGGACATCGTCGCGGCGGAGCTCGTGTGCGCGTGTATGGGCTTGGAGGGAGCCTTTCAGCGGGACCGTGAACAACTTGCGCGGAGGGGCGGCTGTGTGATCTGTGTATGTACCGTACGGATGGTGAAATAAGCAGGCATGTAGACATTGGCCATTGGGCCTAAAAAATTTGAACACACCGTCGCCGAGCACGCCCAGATAAGCTGCCGGAGGACTGCGCGCACCCCGAGAGGGACGCGTCATGTTCTCACGAGCCGTGTTCTGCGGGCCCTGCAGAAGTTGGCAGGGTTTACTGCCCTGCTACAAGAGCTTGCTCTGTTTGTGCTGCCCGCGATCGCTATGACTTTATGGAGATTCTCGGTGCGGCACCTCTGGCCTGGGGGAATCGACGACCTGTGCGTCCGCGTCTTGCCCAGACTGCATTGCATGCGACCTCTTCCGCGCAGTGGGCTTTCTTCTTAGTGTCTGGACCTACGTGCGCCCGGCCTTGTCGTTCGGGGGAAATTATGGCGGTCGTGGTCTGAGGCCTTGGAGCAGGGCGCTGGCGGCGCCCTTCGGCAAATTTGGCGCCAGTGCGTTATCTTTCATATCATACAAGTTACCGAAAACTCTCACTACTGTTGCAGTCTGATGGCCATAGATTCGCTCGGCGCCTCGCGGAAATGTGATCAGTAGCACATATAACGAACGCAATCAGTAACTCAACTCCGTATATGCACAGCCAGCAAAATTCGCCAAGGCTCCACTCGCGCAAGATGCCTCGCGGAAGTAGTCGCGCCTGGACGTTTTGGTCAAGAGGCGGCAATAGCCCCTGGAATGTATGGACCAGTGGTCTGGTTCTTCGCTACGAGCCCGCTGTATGTATCGAGGAAGCAGCAATCAATGGCCCGTGTTCGTCCTGCGAGACAGCTGTGTTAAGAACCAAGAGGTAGCTTCCTCAGTGAGACCTAACGAACGGCACGAGAGGCCGTCTTGGTCGCGCAATGCCCGGCGATGAGTGTACTATTCTAGCCTCGGGGCTTCGAAGTACTTCGTGCGTCCGAAAGATGCGAACGTCATATGTATTCCTGTCGTAGATATGCAAATTCCGCACCATATGATACATAGTGTTGTTCTGGTCATCGGTCCGTCCTGTGGCACCCGTAAACGTCCGCCAACCTAGAGCGTAGCAAGCCCTAACCTGGCGGGACCTGTTGGTCAGGCCGAGCCGATAGATCAGTGCAAGCTGCAGCTATGCATAGGGCCTGAAAGAGCACTCCATGAATCGGAACTGTCGTGGCACCGCAGGAGAGCGCTGTCCATCAAAACGCGCGAATCCTCGCACGTCTGAGGAGTAGACTGGGGGCCTGAAGACGTCGTGTTCATGGGGACCTACTTCATTGATGATTGGAGTAGTGCATGACAAACGGTAGGGGCATGTTGAGTACTCCGTTGGCAAGCTGTTGGATTCGTCAGTTCTGTACGCTGAGAGTTATCGGGTAGTGACATGTTACGCACCGGCGATCCTGTCATCTACCAGTCGGATACGTTCATCCACATGATCTCCCAAGCCGCCATTCATACGTCTTCCGTGGGCGCCAACTCCAATCCTTCCGGCAGGGCTTTGTAACTCCGGCCGAGCTGTACATCGTCCGGCTCGCCAAGCCGCGGGCGTATACTAGAGATTTGCCGGAGGAGCTGCGGGGGTCTGTTTCATGTCCTTGAATTCTCGTGCCGTGGCGCCGTATATATGCGTGGTAATGCTCTGGACGCGAGCGAGTGCGCAACGCCCTGAGTACAGATGATGGTATCGCGATTGCAAAAGAGTGCGCCGGGTGCGAGAACATCTCGGGTCGGTAGTGCTGCTGACTTTTGAGCGTGTTGCTGCGAGTATGGGGAGGAGGAGCCAAACGGTAATACTGAGTGTGAGCAGAATCATGTCGTTCCGGTCTGTTGGAGGACCAACGTAAGCCATGAAGATCGAAGCCGGCCAATATTTGGCGGTAGGTATCGGGAGTGATACGCACTGTGGTGCCTGAGCTCGCGACGATCTCGCCGGAGACTACCGTTGGTAGATAATGATCGCGGAGAAGAATGATCCAAAATCTTCAGCTATGTCTTTTGAGAACCAACGGATGGACTTACTAATGGAGGCATAACTTCGCCCAAGATCGGCCGTTGCCTACGGGTCTCCATGGCAGCACTAAACCGACGACCGCTACATGTGGTTCCTGCTGCAAGCAGAGGTGTGCGTTAAGGTCGCGTCGACGTGGTACACCGCAGGCCAAATGTATCTCAGGCAGGATACAGGGCCGCGGAACGCGATCCGGTCGGCATGCAACCCGTTTTCCCAGAGACTGGCAGAGGTATCATCGATATGAACGACATTCGGGGTGGATTCAACATCGACTGGACAGAGTGTCAGTGTAGCGGGCGGCATGACGAATAAGAAGCGCACCAGAAGGTCCAATACATTGCCTCGTCTACCTATGTATGTACTCTCCACAGATGCACCCCATCACTCCCATTCGTCGCATTGACCTGCGCATCATTTGTGGGCTGCGTCGGTATGCCAAAGCGCGGGGCGCGGAAAATTGCAAAATCCGTTGGTACGCAGGCTTTGAGAGGCAGGCTGCGCACTGGAGCAATCGCTGGGCCGCGGCTAAGCGGCGTTTATACGAGTGCAGTGCCTAGGGGACTGGAACTGATGGCCCGATGAGCTGGGAGTTTGCCAGACTGGAAAGACCTGGCGCGTACGATGAGACCAATGCCTGGTACTGGGTACCAAACAGGTAAAGCTCGCGGTTCGTGAAGTAAGAAGGATGGGCGGGGAGACGACCTGCATTCAACACTATATTCAAGTTATATCCAGGAAAGACGCACCCAAGTACGCTCACCGGCGCCGCATCAATGCGAGTCATCTATACCGTCCTTCCGCGCGCTTTATCCTACATCCGTCCGAGGTTCGACCCACATGTTGAGGCTGAGATGGTCGCCAGCAGCAGAGGCTGAAGCTGAAGCATGCAGGGATCAGAGGCGAGCAGAGACTTGGCGTGCGCCGAAGCCTGGACTGCCGGAATCGTTACCATCTGCGCGTCAGTCAGCCTGTTGGATCGGACAGCGGGGGACTGGTAAAAGACAGTGCGCGGAGAGCTTCTCGGTGGAGCTCTTCTTTGCGAAGTGCTGTTTGACGGGGCGATCGCGCGGTGAGGCACGATCGGGCGCACTGCGCACACGCCACGTGCAAACTTCAGGTCTTCAGGGCCGGCGCTCTCGCGCTTCACGTTTTCGCGCTGCGCGCTGCTGCGAGCCTGCTGCAACCTTCTGTTCACTGCATCCGGCTTGGTGCAAGCTCATAACGCCCCTCTCTGAGTATGCCCATGTCTCCGAACCATCGCCGTGCTGATCCTATCCCTCGGCTGCCTCGGGCTTCGATGGTCTCGCCAATCCTTTGAGTTCTTCTCTCTTCTTTAGGTCTTGCACTCTGGCCCGCTGGCTTTCCGCGCAAGCTCCGCCGTTCTGCACCCGATCTCTCGCATGAGTTCGCTCCCCCCGCGGTAGCGCGCGGGGACTCCTACAGGGCCCAATGCGATGCGCTTTTGGCCCAAAACGCTCCAGCCGGCGGCACTCGTGGCGGGCAAACGCCTCCCTAGCGGGATATATGGCTCTGGCGGCGCTCGAAGGACTCGGCAATCTCCCGCTTCTGCGCCTGGCCTCTTTGCACCTTTCGACCTAGTGCTTCCATTCACCGGGTCTTCATGTACATCTCCGGTCCTCCTGTCGTCCTAGAACACTTCATCCGTGCGAACCTCGGTCTCTATGGATCGTACCTGCCCTCCTCGTGTTCAAACTCCCGAAGGCTCCGATGGTACAGATACGGCAAGGCGATACGATGCTCGCAATCTCCCGTTGCCCTCGACGTCCTGGAGTCCGTAATCATCCGGATCGGCGCTTCGAGAAGCTGCGGCCGCAAAGCTACATGGTACTACGGACTGATTCAACCGCCTTCATGCCTGGCTCTTCGTAGTAATGGCCTACCTACGGCCGCGCCGAAGGCTTTCACCTGGTCAGCGCGATCCGAATGCGAGGTGCAAGCACGCGCGAAGCGACCGTGAAGAGCTTGCCAGCTCCGTCTTCACGGTCCTATGGGCATACTCCTCCTCCCCCCCGGTTCTCTACGGCGGAGACGATGTGCGACCGTCTATTGTGAGACGTTCCATCTTCACGTTCGCTTTGCTGGAGCGCTATCCCTTGGCCGTTGAATCTAGAGGGCGGGATTTTCATTTGAGGGTGCCGCTGTAGTCTGAGCCGCTGTAGTCTGACCCCGTTTCGTCGCCCTGCTTAGCTGGCTACTTTTTACTTCTCGCTGATCTGGCGCGGATCCTATGTATAATACTTGGAAGCTCGCAATGTATGATACTTTTCTCGCTCAACTTTGGCCGTATGCAAGGTTTGAGGGGGGCACGCGCATTGTAGATCGTGCGAGCAGCCCTGCAAGCTTGAGGTGCTAACGATCTGCCCTTCTACCCGGATGCTTCGACGTTTGTCCGGATATCAACCCACCCGCCTCCCAGCGTAGATGAAAACCCGTGCGCGAGTATCTACCGTCATGACGTTACAGATCCCGCTCCGGCACCCAATACAGATCCGCTGCAACATCCGTCCTCGGCCGAAGCTACTTGCTACGGACCTTTGAACACCCAATGCCCTCGCCCATCAAAATCCTCCACGCCATCTGGACGAGATACTAGATAATCTCCATTCAAAGTGGTACATGACCGTCCTCTCAGCGACGCAGACCTCCCACGTTATATCGCCCGACCTCGTAGACATCCGCTCCCGGTCCACCAGACCATCCACGGTATCAGCTTCGCATTCGAGGACAGCTAAACCGGCCCCTCGAGTGCGTCGAGGGTGGCCTGGCATACGTCGCCGCCATCAGAGTCGAGACCACGCCAGAGATCTATTCACTTATTTATGTCTTCTCGTGACGTGGCGACTGCACCGTATTGACCACGTTGCTGGACAGTCGAGGGGATACACAATCTTGTCGGGAATGGCAATTAGGCTACCGAGACGGACGTGCACTGTGCTCGGGAGTCCGTCCTTCAGGAGCGTGCTCGATGGTGGTTATCCGATGATCAGGGTGAGGCCGCCTGCTGCTCATCATGTACAGGACAGTACAACATATGAAGTCACCTCGACAACATGCTTCTGCAGAATCTTAGATGTGATCAACGCAGACTAAGCGAATGACCCGCCGGGAGGACCCGTCAACGCGCGGCGCGATGCTGTTGTTTCCCTCACCTCGGATCCCGAACGCAGGTCCCGCTGAAAGCGCAGAGTTCGTCGGAGGCGAAGAGCCATGCCGTGATGGTCTCAGAGACAACAGGTCACGCCAAAGCTATGGGAGCCCGCTGTCTGTATGAGCTCAACGCGAGCTCGCAATGGGGATGCCACGCACCTACGACGCTCTCGGGAGCTGAGCACGAAGATATGTCCACTGCGCACGTTTGCGCGGACCCTGCGCCTCGCGGCTCGTCGCATCTGCGCGTCCCTGCCAAATTTCCTGCCCTTGGGCTAACGGGAAAGTTTGAAAGTGGAATGGTGCGGGTGTAGTGCGGCGGGAGGCTGCCAAAAACCACGCGTACCGTACTATATGCGCGGGCGAAACGCTGGGGAAGAGGTCAGGCGCAAGTGACAATGGATCTCGAGCGGGGGACGCACTACCTGTCCGAGATACCTCATATGCGGATACCTGATGTGCGGAGTCCTTCACCCCCGTCACGGATCTTGCGCAAGTTACTCTCGCGCGGCCGTCGCGTCAGGCGGAATCACAAGGTATGCTGGTCTTGATAGCGGCCGCTACTCGCATGTCATATCGTCCTGTGGTTCTTGCTCGCCAATTCATGGGTCTGCAGGCGATTACGAATGAAAATCATAGAGTCAGCGGACGAAGTAAGAGTATGTTTGATGAACACACGGCCACAACGGTGCCAGGTACATCAGAATGGGGAGAGCACTAGTAGCAGCGGGCACATGTTATTGTGAATCTGGTCATTGTGATGAGGGGCCGATAATAGCGTCAGTTGTGGACAAGATCAGTGAGCACCAAACAAGGTGCGTACCAGGATGGTGTCGAAAACTCGAAATGGGGAGCCGCGTCCGCCTCCCTGAGACTTTGGGAAAGTCGTGACCCGCCTTTCACATACACTTCGCGATGCTCGCAGTCAGCCCTGTATTGATCCGCTGGCGCATCGATTGCGAGTCCCGAAGGAGGTGATGAACTCAGAAGACGGGGCGTAGTGCGCCCGCGCATGGGCTTGAACAGGCTAAATACAAACCAAGCCGCCAGGGAGTCGCTGGAAGGTAGCCCTCGTCCTGGTGTCGATCTGAACATGTCCCGAAGGATCTCGGGCACGTAGAGTCTAAGGGGTCGCCGGATGTTGTTCCAAAGTTAGCCGCGCTTGAACTGGCAAGATAGAGGGTCAGTACAGCGGCGAAAGGTAGATGGAATGTGCGTTACGCACCTGTTCACCCGTACATTGCTCATCTGGAGTATTACTCGAGAGCTTCAACACGCTCAGCCCCGCTGAACTTCAACTTCGATGAGGCCGCGTTGAAATTTGGGCGAATTTGCGACACGGTTGCTGTGGTTGCGCGCGTCGCGAGTTAGAGCGGACGAGAGGACGCGCTGCATTTCGTGCCTCGAGGGACTTGAGTATGGGTGAACATGGGATATAGGAGCGGTGCGCACCTGTTTCGTCGAACCTGTACATAGATGTAGCGAGACCAACGCCTCGCCCTTCGCACGCCGCGGTCTACAGCATGACAATGTTGGTCATCCGATCTCTCACTTCATATAGCCGCCCCGAATGCTGTGCGGCGCCGTTGGCGGCACCAAGCTCTGCAGTCTGCGGAAATAGTGGCGTCGGATGGATCATACGGGGCGTTCAGACTCAAATGGGCGTCATGGTTCCGACCACCTTGGTTTGAATGGTAGGATCTCCCTGATAACATCCAGCGATGCATTGGGGGGTAGAGATGGTAGGAGCACAAAATCACTGGATCCGCATAGAAGTTCGCCAAGATTGGAGCGATGGTTCGCGGACTACGGCGTCAGCGAACGGGCACCTGTTGATTATGCTGAACGCGGGAGGAAGGCCGTCGTGGAAATGTCCATGGTATCCGTGACGGCGGCACGGTAGAAGGTCCGATATGAATGTTCTGCTATGGCTGGTCGACGATGGACACCAGCCGCGCGCATTTTTCAGCGCTGAGTCTCGGGAAAGATGGAGTACTATATGCTCACCGGCGAAATGGCGTATGATCGCTGCAGAGAGCGCTCGCCTTCATCCTTCCATGCACCTCCATAGCTCCTTAGATCAGCTAAAGCATCGGCTGTTGAGTCGGATGGCTACATCGGGTTGAGATGCGATAGCAGGCCGCGGCGAGTACTGGGTGCAATACACGGCGGCGCTGGATGCAGACCGAACTCGCAGCGGAGGAAGTATGTCTATCGCGGAAGTCGAGGACGGGGACGGTAACATGGCTGGGCTCATAAAGCGCTCCGGCCGTGCGCAGCCAGCGCGGGGTAAATGACGGCAGTAGAGCACGAGCGGAGCCAGCGTAGAAGCGGCAAGGGATCGGTGAGGCGGCAAGAAATCGGTGAGACGGAGACGACGACCAGAGCCAGTGCAGAGCGTAGGGAATGCAGTGGCGCAGCACAGCTGGTTCAAGCGTATCTGCCTCGGGCGACCTGCGAGTCTCGATCGCGCCGAATCGGCGACTCGGACCGGAGGCGATGAAGCCCAGAGAAGACGTCCATTGTCCAATCAGGGCGAGCGCGCTGGTCAAGTGTCCCACGGCCTGTCCCGGCGCCCTGCTGCGCGCGGCAGGTCGTCCTGGGTTTGCGGCCAGCTATCCGTGCCATCGCCCCTCTGCTACGAAGGCACCCCTACTTTTGGGGCAATCCCACTAGTGCGCCGCCCGCGCCCGTCTCTCTCAGGCGCACCGCCTCCGCCGCATGCTCTGCGCCTAGCATTCGCGCGGAACCTTCCCGCTCATGCCCGAGCTTCGCGCAGCGCGCAACTCTCCAACCTGCATCTACGATGGGCCACCGATCTCTGTGAGTTCGCCGCTCTAATCGCAGCCCTCGCATCGCGCTCATTCTCAAGATTTCACCCATTCCTCGCCTGCGTTGCGGAACGCGTCCTCCACTATCTCACTGCGTTCGGTTTTAGAAGGTCGCTTCGAGGTGCTGCACTCCCAAGAAGCTCTTATCAGTCTGACAGAGCCGTGCATATGCGCGGCCAACACGTTGCGGTGACCTTCTCTGGGACCACGCCACCGGCACATACTAGGCCAACGCCACCCGGATCTGAGGTACAAGTCCGGGCGATACGGCTGCACAAGAGCTTTCCGGCACCGTTAATACCAGATAATAGCCAAATAAACCTTCTACCAGGCGATGCGACGACATAGCGGCAATGGCTGGCGGTCGGACCTCAACCGCTTCGGCTTCATGCTCCGAGCCTCGCGGCTGGGGTGCGCCATGCGAGCTGCGGGCACACTTCGAGCGCGAAGTTCATTTGACCATCCCAAGGTGCCGTCCGGCTTGTTTTGTGTATCGCTATGATACCTGATTTGTCTTAGCACTAGGCTTTCTGGATAATGGCAATATACGGGTCCCACAAGAAGGCGACCAACCGTCAGCAGCCCGTGCAAACTTCACTATGGCGAGTCCTGACGGCTTCGATGCCCAGCCCCCCCTCCCTCCCTTCTGGCGCGCTGCGCTTGTCGTGCATATCTCATTCACCAGTCCCCTTCTCTGCTGAATGTCTGCCCCATAGCTATCGAATCTGCTTCCTCACGCGCGCAGCTCTCCACCACGACCTACGTTGCTCGACCATCCCCGACAACTTCTCTCCATACTCAGCTCCACCCTCATCACTGCTCTTTGCTACGGTGCTGCACGGCGCCCTCCACGTCCCATTGCTGGCGATTTCTGGAGTTGATCGCCCGGGAAGGCACTCGGGGGGGATGCAGTTACTAGTAGTACTCCGGGCAGCCTGAAGGGGCTCGGTGCATGCGCAGTCGGCATGGAACGGTTCTCCCAGCTTCCACGCCGGTGGCGCATACCTGGCCAACGCGACCTCGGACTCTGGTACGAGGACAGACCCCAAATTTCCCAGCCAACGACTATGTCCGGAGTCGCTGTTCAGGACACTCTGACGGTCTGGAGTCGAAGTGACATAGCACAACGAAGTCCATTTCGACCTCGAGTTGGAGCTGTCGCCAGGGTGGTGGAGGCTTCTCGTCGGATTTTGGCGAGCTGGACGTTGGCCGCGAGACGCGGCGTCTACCGTGTTGTTCCCGCCTTTGTCTCTGCCGCTCTTGCTCATCTGTATTAGAGCATACGATCCTCATAAACATATGGAAAGTGCCTGGACATCGATAATACGAGAAATGCTCTTTCGCAGAAAATGGCGAAATTGAGGGATGCCGTGAACACTGAGGTAGTACTGCGAATATTGCGAACGTCCGATGAAAATGCGCCGCAATGGCGCGAGAGCCATTCGAATTATCATCGCTTTTTGGATCCTTCGACATCAATGCACAGATGCAATACTATTCACAGTTCTAAGAAGTTGGAAGCTTGCATACGCGGCAACATAAGTCGGTGGATAAGGCACAGATCCTCCAGTGGAGTGCCTGTTATCTCTGAACCCTGCCCTTGGCACCACCTTTCTACCTCTTTCCTCTTGACCTTGCAGGAAGTTCGCCTCCAATTGACGCAGCACTTTTCAAAACTCTGGAAACATCTTGGTATTGCAGAGTGGGGTGGGATGAAAGTGCGGCGGGAGCCTCATTTTCTTTCTCCATCTCCCTGGTGGTTGCTTTGAGTACAGCATCAGTAATTGGGTACTAGAAGGAGAATAATGTAAAATTTGAACTGACCACCATCACCACTTAAACCATCGCCACTTGAATAGTGCAGCATGGTTCGGCGGCGCTTTGAGGAACTCTGAGAAGAGGCTGCATAATCCCGACTCCTCTTTCCAGTGCTGCTCGAGCCACCTTCTTTTGCTGCACTTGATAATGCACCAGACTTAGGCTGCTGTCGGGTTTGCTTGAGGGAAGGCTTCGGGCCTTTGCGAGCTGCCTTGGACAATCGCCTTGAGGGGAATGTCGCTACTGATGGGGGGGCCTTTCTTCTAAGAGCCAGCTCTCTGTGAGAGCTACTAGCACTGTGGTCGGCTGCCACACTTGTAGTGTCGTCAGAGGAGATCTCAAGCCCAAAACCAGCGAATTCATCATCTGCAATATGGTCTGAACTCAACGCCAATGACATAGAGTATCGTTGCAGTGCGTACCCTCGCCATCACCAGCACTGCAGTCGGCTGCCGTGCTTGTAGTGCCGCCAGAGGAGACCTCAGGCCCAAAACCTGCGAATTCATCATCTACAATATGGTCTGAACTCAGCACCAATGCCATAGAACATAGTTGCAGTGCGCACCGTCGACATCATCTGTCGAGAAACCACTAACAGGTACTGCTTTAAGTAGCGCGCTGCCCTTCGCTTTGTCAGGACTGGTATCGCCATCCTCCTCATCGAGCGACCATGAGTCTTGAGTAAAGGCACGCTCTGCATGTTCATCAGTATATCCCAAAGGTGTCCCAGTTGAGCAAACCACTTACGCAGTTTCAGCGAGGACCCAACGAATGCCTCGTGCATTTCTGCCTTCCTGAATGCGAGATTATTCAAGAATATGTCTGGCGTGCTTCGCAAGATGATGCGATAGATGCGAACAAGCTTCTGCTGAGGGTAGCGCTGGACGCGACCAATTAGCTGAGAATCCTCTTGAGCAGACCATAAAGTATCCTAGTTGAGAATCAGATTTTGTTTTAGCACCTTGCATTTGCACATTTCTCAGAGATCAAAATACTTGCCAGGACTACAAGTAGGTTTGCAAAAGCAATGTTCATGCCGACCATGCCGACGCCTGACATGATCATCACTCGGGGGCCTTCCCGACCTGCATTCTTGAACTCTCGAAGAGCTTTCTGCCGAGCATGAACCGTCATTGCACCATTAATCGTAACCCATCTGATGCCGTGCAGGGTGAGGACCTAACCAAAACTTAGCACAATGTTTTAGTGGAAAAAAGCTTCGCACGTTGCCGATAATGTCCAAATTGCTTGGGAATGCAATATAAACAACAATCTTATCTGGCCCTGCACCTGGTGGATGGACATCGGGCCCACTTTCTGTTGATTCTAGTATGTTTCCTGCCCTACTTCGGAGTGGTGGGGCTCCATCGCTCGCCAAATGGTGGAATAAGACTTGGATTAAGGCGATTAGCTTTGCAGATGGATACTTATCCCATTCTTCTAGTGACTGAGCATTTTTGTGCCCATGGCCTGGATTACACCCTGGGTGCGTAAGTGCACGCCGAATGCTCAGATAAAAACTCTGCATTGCAGCGATTAGCCAGCCAAGTTACTATGTGTAAAAGAGCACTCACTCGGCCTTCTCTAACCCGATGGACCTTTTCTCTGCTCTCAGCGAGTAGTGCATCTGCGAGCTGCTCAAGGTTCTTTCGCTCGTGCTCGCAGAGATCGAGCATTAAAGTGTGCTCGGTGTAGGGCTCTAACCCAGATATGGGCCTTCCTGCCCAGTCAAGTGAATCCACAGTTCTTCTGATTACACTGCCACTGAATTTGCTGCGAATCCTCTCGATCCATTCTGTGGATACCTGCCTGTACGATGAGTTTTGCAGCAGATTTGCAGGTGCACTGCCTTCTCCAGAGACCAGGCTTCGTATTAAAACTTCAGTCGACTTGCTCTGCTTGCGCATTTTGAGGTCCTGGGCAGATGCCTTGCGCAGTTCGCGAGCCATTGTGGCTGCATCATCGTCAAAGTCGATATCGAAGGTCTCAAGGCCGACCATTCTACCCATGTTCCACAGGTCCTGGAAGTGCTGGTAGTATCAGGTGTAATATAGTTTGGTAATAGTACTTACCCCTGGGCGCGTAAGGACAGGTGTTGCAGTAGAGGCAACGGTCATTTGGCTTAGTGACCGAGCCAAAAGACTGGCCGAGTATGTCTTGTTAAGTCCGCGAATGACGTGAGCCTCATCAATAACAAAGAGGCCCCACTGCTGATTAAAAATCGTTTGTACAACTAGAGCATCGTATGTTGGGCGCTTTATCGGCATCTTCCATTTTTCCGCTGGCACTGCGAAGCAGTAGTCGAGGTCCGACTGGATCGCCTGCTAGCAATTAGCCTGGATGTAACCATTGTGCAAAGCAATAAGTCATAATCTGCGTACCGTGCTTGTTGCCAGCAGTATGCGACGCGAGAGTGGCTGATGAGACTTACTCCACTCATTCCAAAATCCAGCTCTCTTCTCGACTTTGCCTGTGTATGGAAATAGATCGAACGAGCCCTTCTTGAGATACCGATGAAGCTCTTCTGTCCATTGTGGGTGCAGTGCAGGAGGGCATACTAGAAGGGTCGGGAGATCTTCAAAGTTTCCATCTGCTGTTGTCTCGCACTTCATTCCCCTTTTCCCTGCGATCCCAGGGTTATCTCTCGGTGGATTGAGCAAAGGTGGAGCACTTACCAGCCAAGCCTGGAAATGCTCCATGGGCTTTGTAATGCATGTGGTACCAAGCCCTGCAGCAGGCAATGGCAGTGAGCACCAATGTCTTGCCAATCCCGACGTCATCCATGAGAAGTATAGGGTCCCCAGAAATCATTTTCAGCATAATCTTCAGTACGGCGACGTACTGGTGCCAGCGAGGGCGAAGGGCAGAAATGTCCGTCTTGGTAGCGACATTTTCGTCGAACTCAGGGCTCCAAGCGTCGATTGTTCCTGTATTGTCCTGCCATGTATTAAGCATCGGAATGCTGTCGCCCTTCAAGATACCAAGATCATCCTTAATCCTCTCAAGGTCATGGGCTGCAAACTCCTCAGTTCCCTCCGTCCAAGTGGTAGGAGCATCTTCGTCAAGATCTGGAAGTTCAACTGCCTCGCCTTCATCCTCGTCTTCGTGGTCAATGGCAACAATGTCGACCATATAGTTCGTAATTGATTCAACGAGCACTGAGTCTGCGAGTAACTGCAGTGCTTTGCGAATATTCTTAGGTAGGGCTGCTGCTGCATTAGTGCAGTTCTCGCATGGTAGCAACAGGTGCAAACATACATGCAGCATCCCCTGCTCCTCCAGTATCCCTGCGAATGGCGTCCATCATGTCCCTAACCTCCTGCTTACGGTTATCTAGCTCCTGGACAGATTCTGCATCCCAGTATCGGCTCAAGATGCGCGATTGTTTCTCTACCAGGGCAAGGTACTTCTTCAGCCCTGGCAGGTCGATGCTTTTGGACGCAGCGAGAGCTGTCGCAGAAATGCATTAGTGCAAGCTATAAAGGTACATTTGCAGGGCTGTGCGACTGACCATGCCAATCTTCCTGAATCTGCTTCTTGCGACTCTCGAGACCATCTCGCTCGCGACCTGCAACCTTTCTTGATTTGTTCCACTCCAGGGCAGCGAGATCTTCAACAAATTCGCTAACCCCGCGCTTCAAGAATGGCATGCCTGGATGCTGCAGAGCATCAACGCCAAATAATTGCAGGGCAATTTCTTCGTATGCGATATGCAGCTGCGATTGATTCCAGTTGGTTGCCTGCAAGGGCATGCAATTAGTATATATGACATGCTGCAATAAATGATAGATTTCCATGCTTACCTCCTTAGTCTTGGAGATTCGCAATATGCTATAAATATCACAATGTTTTGCTCTCAGGGCCTCGTTAGTGGTCTCGACAATTTTCCACGCCTTGAACTTCTTCTGGAGGTAGCTCCGAACTACCTGTCTTCCTGGCGCGTTTGCATCGTGTTTTGCAGAGAGAAAAGTGCCTCGCTCCGCCGCCTTCAAAGCAGCGTATTTGTGCACAAATGAGCGAGCTTCCTGGAGCTCTTTCTCTGTCAGGCCATCTGTGTCGTCGGCACCAGGTGACCAAGGGAGACCAGAGAGGTTTGTGCGAGAATTCCACGCCAACCAGGTCCAAGGAGCACCTTCCTGCCCATTCAAGGCGATATCTAAGTCTAGCAGCAGTCCAGTGTGTGTCTTAGAAGGCATGTTGAGAAATGGTAAAAAAGCCAAGGAATCTGCTGTTAAATAGCTGCTGAGGCGATCGCAATCCAGGCAGAACGACTGCCGCAATAAATTGCACCTGCCGAGTGCGCAGCGCAGCCGAGGGACGAAACTGCGCGGCCGAGGGTCAAACCTTCGCAGTCGAGAAACGAAACAGCTCGGCGATGGGCGAAACTGGGGGGCCGAGGGCCAAAGCTGCACTAGCGAGAGGTGAAACTGCACTAACGAGAGGTGAAACTGCACTAACGAGAGGTGAAACAGCTCGGCGATGGACGAGACTGGGGGGCCGAGGGCCAAAGCTGCACTAGCGAGAGGTGAAACTGCACTAACGAGAGGTGAAACAGCTCGGCGATGGACGAGACTGGGGGGCCGAGGGCCAAAGCTGCACTAACGAGCGGTGAAACTGCACTAACGAGAGGTGAAACTGCACTAACGAGAGGTGAAACAGCTCGGCGATGGACGAGACTGGGGGGCCGAGGGCCAAAGCTGCACTAGCGAGAGGTGAAACTGCACTAACGAGAGGTGAAACAGCTCGGCGATGGGCGAAGCTGCACAGCCTAGGGATAAATCGCAATAAAATATATTTTCACCAGCAGATGCCCTGCGCGATACTGAGGAAGTATTGCTGGAAGGATGCACTCGCTGCTGCCAGCTCGGCACTGGCGAAGTTGTTGGCAACCTCCAGGCGCACTGATTTGCAGGGCCCAAGATCAATGTCGAGTGCAGCGCTGACATGGCTTATCAGTCTATGCGGGAAACTCGTTACTTCGATATCGTGAACCTACTCAATTACGACCTGATTCTTGGTACTCCATTCTGGTTCCAACATCGTATCACTGTTGGTTTGAATTCCGCAGCAGTGGTCGTCGGGAGTACTCGCGCCCTTCCCATTGAAGGCCGTCGGGCGCGCGCACTCGAGTCGCAAGCTGCTGATGTCCTTGAAAATCACCTCGCACGAGCACGAAATCAGTTACGCGAATACGCGGCCTCGATTTGCGCCGAAGCCAGTTAGCTCGGACGTAAACCAGTATGAATTGCTGCATTCTACGGTGCGGTCAAGGTCTGATGGGCTCGAAGCCGGTGATCCCATCGTTCGTGAACTAGCGCAGACGACGGCATGGAACACCGAGGTATTTCAGTAATGGTGGAATATTAGCATGACGATGCGCATATAGCGAAGCGCAGGAGCTCCTGAGATGCGCTCGGGTCGGCGACGAGCTCTTGGGTGAGTCAATGTCCCGGACTTATGGTGAGACTACAGCAAGTCGCTGGATGACTTCATCGTCGAAGTCATCTGTCGGGCGCCCTCTGAGAATGATGGGAAATTATTTGGAGGTGCGGATAGTTCCGCGAAAGAACCTCGATGACGCGGTCTGCTGCGACGCTGAGGGAGATGCCAAGAAAGTAACTCGAATTACGATGCCCATCAAGCTGGACAAGCCGAATCACTCGAAAGTATCCATGGGATCTAGCCTCTCTAGAGATATCGCGCCTGTATACGGCTCGTTATGGGGATCGAGTCCAGAAGTGATATGAACATAACGGCTGCTTCACCATCGGTGCCAGGAGCCGCGCAAACTGTTCTCCAAGACCGCAATGAGCCATCATGCGGGGACGGAGACGCGGGAAGATTGACAATGAATAAAGATATACTGGAATTGGTCTTGGCCAATAGAACTAGACCAGACGCATACTGTTGAATGAGCTCGGGAGATGCACCGCAGCGGCATGGGATCGGACCTTGGCACATCCCTTACGCCCCTGAACCCTGAGCTGCGCGGTCAACTAGAGCCGTCGGATACCATGTCATGGAGAAAGACAACAAGCCGTTTGATGCCCGGGCATCTTCTGCGCTACATGCAAGGCAATGACGAGACAGGAGCTCGCTCGGCGCCGCAGCCGCGGTATATCACGATTTGTCGCTCACCAGCGATGGGTAGACTATTATGACCTTTGGAGAAGACTCCAAGCGGATGGGCGCAGCCGCACTCATTCTGCCATTCTGCGAATCTGCGAGTCATTAAATCCACCATAAGCAGGAGAGGCTGAATTCAGCGGCAGCTTCTGAGCTAAACGATCAGAGGCCTCCCCCACCTGAAGGCGCAAGTCAACCAATTCGACTGAATCTGAGCTGCACGAGATGAGATTACCGCCCTTTGGGGTGGTTGGGCTTGCGAAGATGGCAGGCAATAGACGAACAGAAGATGATGGTGGTAGAGAGTCAAGACGAGCCGCGCGCGCCGCGCGGCAAGTCGCATCCGACCGCGCAGACGCGCCCGCGCGTTTCCTCCGTGTATGCTCGGCGAAATGCCTCCTTTGGTCTCGTTCTCTTGAACTAAAAGTGCGTATCGCACTCGACTAGATATTCTATAATAACGCCTGGGAACTTGGCCATTGGTGGCGCCGGCACCCAGCAGGCCACTGGTCCACTCGAGGGACGTGAAGATGGCGCCAGCACTCCGCCCGCGACCTCTCCCTCGTGCGCTGCTGTTCTTCTTACTCCCAGCCGCTGCGCGGCTTCTTATCCGACCATTACTTGACCCCGTTCTGCTGCCAGCACTCTATGCCTCGCTCGGTCTGCCGCTATTCGCTCTGCTTGGCGCGCTCTATCTCGTCCCTGCGCTAGGACCCGCGCCCATCCAAGCCGGCCTGAAGGGGAGGGATTTGCTCAAGACATATAATGATCCTATGTGAGTCCAACCCTGGTGCGCGCGCTCTCTCAGGTTCAACTGACCCTCGGCAGTCCAGAGAGTCTGGGGCTCGTCTGCGCGCCGATCTATATCCTCTTGCTCATCCTTTTCATTCCGTTCGCCTTCTCCGACTCGTTTGTCGCGCAGAAGGGGCGCGCAGAGACCGCGCGGCGCGGCACAGTCATTCATGAGTTCCCCCATCACCAGGTGCGCCCGGTGGCTTCCAGCTCCTGCGCCTCGCACTGGCGCATCCGTCAGCTTTCCGCGTATCTCTCTTCCCTCCTCTCACTGCTCATGGCAACAATGCTCGGCTTCCTGGACGGCGTCTTCGGCATCCGCTGACGGCACAAGCTCCCCATACCTATTATCGCATCTATCCCGCTCCTGATCGCCTATTACGCGGAGCGCGGCGCAACGGGCGTTGTCGCGCCGCTCCCGCTGCGCTAGTTGCTCGGCTCGCTCCTCAACCTCGGGCCGCTATACTACGCCTACATGTCCCTGCTGTCGACATTCTGCACGAACAGCATCAACATCCTCGCGGGGATCAACGGCTCCGAGACGAGCCAGGCGCTGATCATCGCGCTCTCGGTCATCGTGAACGACCTACTGTACCTCCCCTGGCCTGTTGGTTTCCGCATTGCGCTGCCTCTGCACCTGCTTGGGCGACCTGCGGAGGTCGACTTTGGCGGCGCGCGGCATGCGGGGATGGCTTATGGTAGCAGGGTCCTGGTAGAGCGCCACCTGTTCAGCCTTTACTTTATGGTGCCGCTCGTGGCGGTTTGCGCTGGATTCCTGTATCACAATTGGTGCATACAAACTGATTTCTTGCCAGTGGCTGTAGTTGACGCTACTTTGCCAGGTATCCTGCTCGCGCGCTTCCTGGAGATACGCTGCGCTACGTGGCAGG
>KB445816.1:91417-147392 GCA_000320605.2 Gelatoporia subvermispora B
AGCACGGCAAGGAAGATGGCGTGACACATGAGCGATGGACACAAATGGACCGCTAAGAGTTCGCTCTGGAATGGTGCTGTAGACGGTATGCAACAACGTGTGTATATTCTTTGGATGGTGTCGCAGTATGCTCCTGACATAGATATAGTTGTTCACGGGACTGGCGAGGCTGGTGCGAAAGACATGCCAACGGCCCTCCGGAAAGCAGGTATCAAGTCGAGGGGGCTTGGCGCCGCGGCTGGCGAGAAGAACCTTAACGAAGAACGCCGAATGATCACTCCTGAAGGAGACAAGGTCCCAGGTTTCCCGAGCGCAGTCGTCCCGGCGCTCGAGGAGAAGACCATCGCGGAGAACCGCTCGCGACCCGAGCGAGGCCAAGGCGAACCCATCAACGAGGAACTCTCGCGCGCAAAGGAGAATGGTTCTGCGCAGCAAGACCAGTCTCCGGAATTGCGGGACGCGCGCGGAGAAGCGTACGGCGCTCCTGCAGAGGCCCAGCCTGGCGCGCGCCACGATGAGGAGCCTCCGACGG
This sequence comes from Gelatoporia subvermispora B, assembly GCA_000320605.2. NCBI lineage: Eukaryota > Fungi > Basidiomycota > Agaricomycetes > Polyporales > Gelatoporiaceae > Gelatoporia > Gelatoporia subvermispora. The sequence goes on from KB445816.1 coordinate 91,950, forward strand.
CGCGAGCGGGCAAGCACGGCGTTGTTGACGACGATGAGGAGAAGGCGCCTGGAGTGCGTTCGACGCTGAGGAAACATGCAACAGCAAAGTTGAACCAGAAGCCGTGGACGCTGCCAACTCCGGCGCCGAAGGTAGACCCGATCTGCGATAGATTCTGGAAGGATGTCTGGTCGGCGTGCGCTGTGCACAATGTACGTGCTAATGTACGTGAGCTGGTGCGAGTGTGAGCACTGACTATTTTTCAGACTGAGATCTATCGTAAAGTTTTCCATGCGATACCCGACGACCTTGTCACTACATGGAAACAATACAAAGGATTCATCGCGCATCATGAGCGGCCCAATAAACCGGTGGGTTATCAGCTAATGTTGTCGTGCAAATCGCCCTAAACATAATGTAGGTGAAGGAGAGCGATACCTCCGCACCACTTGCACGTATGCCGCCCGAGGCTGGCGGCCAAGGCGCCCCAGGACAGCCTCGCAACGCCGAGAATACTGCCTACGCTGAAGATGTGGCCGAGCCTAAGGACATCTAGGTTTGTCTCGTCATACATGCCCGCTGAAGCTCAGTTACCATTTGGACCCGCAGTTTTATATCCCTCGCGCCTCCTCGAAGGCGAAGACACGGCCAACAACTTCTTGTTTAATGCTGACAGGTCGGTTCTTTGCTCGCTCGGTCGCGCTCATTGTACTCACGACGACCCGCAGACTGATGCTGTTGCCAATCTACGGCTAATCCGTTCGCTATCTACTTGCTGTGCACATTGTTACCTCGGACATGTGGACATTTGTATCAGTACTATCGCCGCTCTTCGCTGCTTATCGTGGTTCAATACTCGTAGAATTAATGCTAGTAGTGGCCTTGATTTTCGTCGTTTGAACTTAGGGGCTGCGCGAAGGAAATTGTACTGGAATATTTTGAGTCCTGCGCGGGAGCGAGCATGAGAGCAAGCAGAGCTGCGGGTGCTTCTGGAGGTCGCTGGCAGGCTGGGAGGGGCAGTCCAGGGGCTGCGCCCGGTGCAATTCCCACGCCTTCAATTTTCCGCAGCACTGCCTCCGAGGGCCAGGCTTTGCTTTGAACCACCACTGCACCAGCACCTTTTGGCTTCTCGGACCTCGATGGAGCGCCGGCCTGTACTGCATGCTTTTGCATTCTTTGTTCTCGAGCAGCTCCTCTCAAAGCCAGCTCTCGAGCAGGACTTTTACTTCTCAGCCTTGGATTGGGCCACCTCTCAATTTTCCCAGTGGCTGATGGCCGAGTTCAAAGCCCTGCAGCTCCCTCCCAACGACAAACTGGCTGGGGAAACCGGGTCCCAGAAAGTCTTTGCTTCAGTCGCCCGATGCTGGCACAGCGACCTTGACAAGCCAGGGGCAGTCTACGAGGCTCGGAAAGACCTGTTTCAGCGAGCAGCACCGATGCTCGAGAGGCGGAAGAACATACTCCAGCTCCAGACCAGCCGGCACCGCACCCATGTTCAGCAGCTTCAGCTGGATTATAAACCCGAGCACCGGGATAGATTACTTAGCGGCGTCCAAACGGTTCTGGTGCATCGGCTGCCATCGCCAGTTGCCCAGAAAGGAGTATGGGTTTGCGATTCGCAGCAGATCTTTGATCTCTGGAGCGAGCATTGCAAAAAAGCTCCGCAACCTGATACCCGGCGGCCCCGGCCCGTAGCTCAGGTAGTCCAAGATGGATCATACCAGCACATCGCCGAGCCCGGGGAAAGCGCGCGCTTCGTTGAACTTGCTGCCGATGGCAAAGAGCGCCTTGTTATGCTTGTTATTCGGAATTTTTGCGAGCATGACCCGGTTTTGGATTGGGTGGATACTACTATCAAGGAGCAAGTGGACCACCGGACTAATATCCGGGTAAGTGCTATTCATGTTCCGCAGTTCCTGCATTTAATATAAATCTTTATAAAATGCAGAAGGAGGACACGGGATCACTTGCCCAGGTCGGCTGGTCGGCTGGGTCTCGCAGCGCCCCCAAATTCAACTGGGTCCGCAATTTGAAGTCGAAGTCACTCGCATGGGAGCAAGTCAGGTCGCTTGACTTTAGAGCGAGCTCAGTTTTTGCTCTGTTATGGAATATGGCGCAGAATCGGCTGCCGGAGGAAGTCCGCCAAGACTTCAAGGCATGGCTCGAGACGAGCGGCATTCACAGAATGACCCGCGAAACTCCAGGCGAGGAGAAGGGCTGCTATGGGATTTACGACGATCCAATGCGGCTTTTATTCCGGGATGTGCCGATGGCCCCCCCAGGTGGTGTATGCGCGTTTAACTACTCGAGGTTTGCCTGCTTTATTTTTCTTTACTGCTTAGCGGCAAATTTTGATTATTGCACCGTAATTTAGACCTATCCACGATGAGGTGCAGCCCCATAAGTGGGCTTTTTCATGGACAACAAGCCGCGCAGCAGGCTTTCCAGACAGACCAGAGTTAAACTGCCGAGAATTGGATGGGCTTCATTTTATTCTCGCGTGCTACGGCATCAAGGTCAAGGCTGCCAGGGACACCTTGGTGGTGTGGGTACCGCGCGATGAGCATGGTACTTCTCTCCCGAACATTGCCCCAATATTTCTCGATCCCAAGCAAACAGCCAATGTACCCGCACTTCAGCAAGGCGCAGCTATTGTAACATCCCCTCGGTTGATGGGTGTTTGGCACAAGTATGAGAAGCAGGTTTGGTCGCAAGAAGTTGAGGATGCAGCGCAGGAAGAGTACGCTTTACTCGGTCATGGAGATGAATAGTACTTGCACTTCTGCTTTGGCCTCTCTTCTCGTATATATGCAGCTCGTGTACTACTAGTCTACTCTTCCTTATCGCGGTTCCTCTGGCTGCCAGTACTCGAAATACAAGGTATAGTTGGGTTCAACTTCAGCAGGGCCCACTCTATCGCCCTCCTGGCACGCACCGAGGCAGCCAGTACTGAAGGTGCCAGCCAGCAGCCACCAGCACCGAGCCGCGGCAGGGCGGCGATTGCGGCGCACCTCCCCGCAGCCGGGCAGCCTGCCCGAACAATGAATCAGGGTGCCATTGCCCCTCGCATGAGCGCACCCATCCTGAGAACCCCTGGCGATTGCGGCGGCGGCATATGATGGGGCGCTCGCTCTGCCGCCAGCCAGGCGGGCATGGGCACCGCAGGACGGCTTCTCCCCGCACTCCTGTAGACTGCATGGTTGCCGTCTGGGTGTTTAGCGCAACCGTGCAGGCGCGAGGGGCAGGAGGTTCCAAGTCGCTGCAGACGAATGCGAGGTCCTGCCGGTGCAGATAACATACCGTCGCAGAGATAGCACAGCACGAGATACCGCGCCGAGCCACCGCAGGCGATGCAGATGCCGGCCATAACTCGCAGCCGCAGCACCCCTCGAGAGGTCTGATGGACGCCCATCGCAGCCAATGGCGAAACAACGTCTCTGCCATTGTTTCTCCGCGGGGGCATGCCACCTCCATCACCAACCTGGTACCCCATCTCTGCGGCCGCTTCTCTGCATGTCCCGGAAGGGCGCGGCCAGCCCTGGCGCTGCCTCTCCGCGCCGCGAGGGCGCGTTCTCGCGCCCCGCGCAGCGCGCCTATTCCTGAAATGCAGGACCTGCGAGGGCGAAGCGGGATGCGCTCGCCCCGCCGCACTTCGCGATAAGCTGAACGGGGAGCACCAGCGCCAGCAGGCGGTGCCCGCGCGAGCGACCGGCGCGGGCAGCGATGCGCCGGGGGCGCCAGAGCTGATAACGCCTGCGCGCCCGCACCGCAACGGGGGGGGGGCTGCCCGCTAGCTCAAATTCAGCGCGCCAGCATAGCTTGCGCGCATAAAATACGCGCAGGATCACCTGGCCCGAATTCGCGCCCGCCATTGATTCGCTCCAGTGCCTTCGCCCTGCCCCCCGCGCGCAGGGGCCTGCAGCTTCTGAACCACCCAAAGGTCGTCCCCGAGGTGCGCCGCGGGCTCGGCGCCGGCGCCCTTGTTCAGCTTCTTCATCTCCTCCGCGCCGAGCTTCGCGATGCCGGCGCCCGCCGCGCGCTCCTTGCCCGCCGCGCGGACCGCGGCGGCCGCGCCCGCGGCGGGCAGGTGCCCGCCTGCGGAGGTCATCCCGGGGCGCATCATGCGCGCGCCCGCGAGTAGGAAGCGGATCGCGCCGCGGTCGATGCCCGCCTTCGGGAGGAGGAGCGGGCCTGCGCCCGCGCGCCGGGGCTCCAACCTAATCCAAGCGCAAATGCAGAGAACCCCGCCAGCGCGCGCCATCCCGCGAGGCGGCGAGCAGGCGCACATTTATGTAGCAGCCGCAGGGTAGGGAAGAAGGGCCCGCCAAAGTGCTGGAAGCGCAGCGGCTCGGCGCCCAGCGCGCAGATCGATATGCGTTCTCCGCTATCGCGGGCACCGCCGGTGCCCGCCAGCGGGCGCGCTGCAGCGGCGCGCGCGCCGGGCGGGCAGACCAGTTCGCGAGCGCGAGCGGCTCCTTCTTGGGCCATATCTGCTCGAGCGCCCCGCCGCCAACCTTCCAGTGCGGCAAGAGCGCCGCGGCAATCGATCGCTGCGCGGACAACTTGAGGCTCGCCTGCCCGGAAACGTCGCTCGAGGGCTGGACTCTGGCTCCGGGAGCATTAGGGCGCGATGATAGGAGGGATCCCTGCCATGACTCACTTTTTGAACATCGCGCAGCTTGGTCAGAGCGCGGTCTGCCTCGCGCTGCGCGCCTGCTTCCTTCTCTTCCAAGAACAGCTCTGCGCTGGCGCCAGAGAACTCCTTTAACTGCCCAAGGAAGTCCCGGAGAGCGAGCGCGAAGCGGTTGGTACCGCTGCGGTGCTCCTCGAGGCATGCGGCGAAGGCTTGGATCTGGGCGCTGCGCGCAAGGCCAGAAGATGCGCGCGCCCTGCCAGTTCCATATCTTGCGCTTGCGCATGAGGGAATGCGGACTTCAGCAGGTTCGCTGCGCACTCCCGGGGGAAGAGCGGGCCGCCAATGCTGGGGTCTGGAACCGCAGCGGGGTCGAAGAGGGGCGCGGCAATTTGGTTGGTCTCCGCCAATTGGAGCATGCGCGCCAAAAGGAGACTGCAGCTTGGCGCCGCTCTTGCGGTCCGCGCCAGCGGCCGCAAAGAAGATGTCCTGCGGGGTGCTGGGGAAGCATTGCTGGAAGAGCGCGGTCGCTGGCTTCGGCTCGGCACTGGAGAAGCTGCTGGCAACCTCCAGGCGCGGTGATTTGCGCGCCGGGAGTCCGCTGGCTGGAGTTCGCTGGCTTCGCTGCCAGCAGCCGGCCTGGTTCCTCTGCTAGGGCCCTCAAGACCCGCTCGCCCGGCCGCGATTTTCAGCGAGGCTAGGAGAAGGCGGCTCGGGCGGGCGGGCGATCAGGCGCTTTGCAGAGGCGGCGGTGGAGGCTGCTGCTGGCAGCGCGGCGCATCGTCAACAGCCGGGGGGTCCTGCTGGCAAAAAGTTGGGATATTGGAAGCTGGGCGCCGCGCAAATAATCCAACGCCATGAAAGGCCCCGGCAATCTGCGGGCGCTGGGAGCTGCGGACCCGAGTTCTACGAGGCGCCCAGCGGGTTATGGCTTTGCGCGCGGCATCCGCAGCGCCGATGCTCAAGACTCCATATGCGCCGTCTGCGCATCCTTGGCGCCTTTGTCTTCTATGCATTGGATTGCGCCGGCTGGCATTGATTTGGCTCTTTCAGACCGAGCAGGATCACTTTGCGCGCGCCGTGGGCGCGCGAGCGAGTTCGATCCGGTTCGGGAGCTGCTAGGCGCAGTGCTGGAACCTCGCGCAGCGGGCACCGCGCCATCTCACAAATTGGAACTTGCAATTTGCTCTATCTGCGAGCCATCCCTTCGCTCTGCTCGTATACCACCTTTGAGCCTTGCAAATGGACTAGGCCGGCCCGCAAGAAGCCGCCACCGCCCGCCCCAGCAAACCAGTTGCTGTTCACCGAAGTGATCGAGATTCCCGCCCCGCCGAAGGAGATAGGCGAGGGAGAGGAGCGGAGCAGGCTGCGCGGCGCCCCAGCGCAGAGCCTGGGGATAGGCACCGGACTCTTGGACGAGCCCGCGCGGCGGGCGCTCGATAGCTGCAACGGCCCCGGCGAGGCGCGCGAAGAGCGCAGCGATGCTGGTGCCGCACCTCCGCGGCATCTATCAGCATCGCGAACTCGCCCGCAACCGCGCTGGCTTCAGAGCCTGAGAGCGCGCTACCGCCCTTCCCCGCCCTCCTCGCCGCGCTCGAGCCGTTCGCGCATGTCTCGGCGCGAATACCTAAGCACCACCCGCCCCCGACGATTCTTGCGCTCGCGCTCTCGCGGCAGTGGAAGCACCGCGACCTCGCGCTGACCGCGCCGCCTTCCTCCCCATCCTCAGCAAGCGCGCCCGTCTCGCCGCTCTTCCCGGGCGCGCCTCAGGGCGCGCCGCCATCTGCACCGACTTCTCCCGCCGCCGCCCATCTCCGCATCTTCAAGTCCGCAGCATCCGGCGCGCGCGAGCTCGAGCGCCTGCCTATTTCTGCAGACAGCGGCGCGTTTCTATCAGAAACACCCGTCGCGGGGCGAGCGGCGTTACGCGTGCGCGGTGCCAATGGAAGAGAGTGGGCTGCGGCTGCAACACCCGCGGAGGCGCAGACATGGATCGAGCACATCAAGGGTGCCGTCCTCAGTCAGAGGTGAGCATCTGCTGATGCGCGCCACAAACATAGGCTGACATGGGTCCGAGCAGATCGGTGCGAGCAGGACTGGGTGCGGTGAGCCCTAGTGCCCGAGGGAACGAGCCGCGCGGCGACCTCGACGTCGTGCTGTCCCTGCGCGCACAAACCCTCTTCTCTACGCTCACCTCGCCCACGTCTTCGCGCCCGTCCGCCGCCGCGCAGTCGCCCGCGCCAAACGGCCACCGCACGTCCGCAGCAGCCAGCTCCGGCGCCCTCTCTCCGCTCTGCCGCCACCGCGGCGAACACTGCGCTCGGGACCTCGAGACATTCGCCTGGCAACCTGGCATGAGCTCCTATGCACAGCAACACCTGACCGAGAAGCTTCATGTATCCCGCCACCCATATCCGGGAGTATCTTACATCGAAGCTCCTCGGCCGTTGCGCGCGCCGCGACAGCTACAAGCATATGGCGACTACTACGACGGGACCATGCGTGCCCCGTCTCCCGTTCATCCCTGCCATCGCATTCTCGATATACCAGCCGCCGAGCCGCCGCCACCACCGTTCCCCCCGCGCCGCTCGGTCCTCATTGAAGACCAGCCGAAGCGGCCGTTGACTCTCGCATGCCATTTCTGCAGACGTCGCAAGATCGCTTGCGTGGGCCCGCCCCCAGGAAGCAAAGAGCGGACGTGCGGGTGAGAATTCCGCATACCGCGTCTAACGTTCATCTTGCTGGCAGCCGCGGTTCAGGCAGTGCGCTAAACGCGGTCAAGAATGTACATACCCGACGGAGTCTCGACGCGGAATCCGCCAAAAAGCGAAAACTGACGACTTGGGACAACAGCAGGCTGTTGATCCCGAGCAAGCCCAGGAAGGCGGCTCTCCTCCGGGCATTCCCCAAGCTTACGCTCAGGTCTCTCACCACGAAACGCTGCATACGATACGTCCCATGCCATCCCCCACGGCCCGCGCTGCTCAATCTTATCCTTGAGACCTTGAGACCTGCTGTTCTACATATTTAGATGGACCTCATTATGTCACGTCACCCGCTGTACCACAGACTATTTCATTCGTTCGGATAATCGCCATAACTAATTTGCTCTCCGTTATCTGTTATCCGCGCATTTTTACTAGCATTATGTGCCGTGCTAGCTCTGCGCCTGCAACATCATCGAGATTATATTCAACATAACGTTCATTGAGAGGGCGCGCGTCTGAGCCAATGAAGTGGCTGGTATAAGTCGTTCTACAACATGTCATAAGATACACGGAGGTCCATGTCCGTCCAAATGACCAGCCGATCACACGCGGTGGCCCGTACAAAAGCCGAAGTGTAAAATACGAAATACGAATATCCGCGCAAACGACGATCCATCCATCTCTATACATGCCTCTCAAACACCATGCTCCCGCTGCACAGGACTAGTAACCAGCCTTACCCCGCCGCTAGGCGTCGTCACCGGCTCTTCTGCATCCTCCTCCGACGGCTGCCGCAGGCTCATACTCTCCTCCCGGTCCTCCTCCGGTAGACCCGGTGGATAGCACCGCACGCTCGACGTCGAGCGCCCGAACAAATGGCGATAATTGTGATGGTGATATACAGGTGGCGAGCGGCGACCATCATACTCTGTCCGCGGTGCGCCCACATCGGCGGAGATTGGACTATGCGCGAAGCTTGAGGCTGTCGCGGTGCTGGGAGAACCAGCGAAGGGATCGATGGTGGGTACATGGTATGGGCCGCCGCCGGCCGCCGCCGGAGCGGTTCGGAGCCCGCTCTCCTCATCTTCGTCAATTGGTATCGTCAAAGTGGCAGAGCTCGGTATGTCACTCTGAATATGAGCGCCAGCTCAACACCTCGGAATAGAGAAAAGCATGCTAGGACTTACAAGGGACGGTGGACTGCGGATCGCGCTTCGGTGTTCGTGTATGGTGCTATCATCTCCGCTCCCAGGTCTGTGATATGAATGTACTACCTCCGTGCTGCCGAATTTGATGGTTTGCTTGCGCGGATGCGGCGAACCATATCGCGATGGGTCGCTTGTCATCGACATGACATCCGCCTCTGAAGTCCTCCCCAGAAGGTCCGGAGTCGATGGCATTGGTGCATCATACTACAGTTGCGCACGTTTCATGCCTGCGAGTGGATCATGCCGTGGTGTCTGATGGGAATACAAATACGCCTGCGAGCCGTGGCACGAGTGAAGAGCAGCCGATCCACGGCTGGACATGCTGAGGCGACGAGCGGAGCGAGTACGAATGATGCTGCCCGTAGTCCCGAAGCTTCCGCGGAGTGCATCCATTCCGGGGTCCTCGACCGCGGCGAGTCCTTTCTCGTCGAGGTCTGATGTGGTCTGCGCGCGTGCGGCTTGCAATAGGACTGCGGAGCGGGTATCTTTATATCGTTGGGATCTATCTTCGGAAGTTGTAGAAATGTGATACCCAAGCAGATGACAAAGAAACCCATCACGATGGTGATGATCTGCATTGCGGGGGACTTGAGGCCCTGAAACAGAACAATCGTGGCCAACATCGAGAAGAACGTGGCTGGGAATAGGGTTAGTCTTCCGAACACTCATAGACTGGGAAACATACAGATCACGTAGTATGCGGGCGCAACTGAGAAGGACGTCAATTAGTCTTTACATATTCCGGGCCGTAAAAGCCGCCAAACAAGCTTGTCCATCGCTGGAAAATTCCATGGTCAGTGATGGGCGCGAGGTAATTCAAAATGCCACTAACCAGTGCAGGCTCTTAAACCATCCGTCGCTATAGAGTTACCCTCCATAAATCCTAGAACGTATTAGAGCGACGTTGATTATTAGATGTAGCACGTGAGATTCCTTTCCGCATTCGTTCGATTAGCTTCATTTGGGACGATGGGTAAATTAACGGAGGATCACTCTATAGGACGGCTGGCGTATATCGTCAGCGCCTGAAGGGCGCTCGTGTTTCTGCGCAGGAGAACTCAGAGCATGAACGTCTTTCAGCTTCAATTTCGCACAGCGGTACTGGGGGCGCTGTGCAAGGCATGTTCTCGCATTATATCTGGACGTCATTTCCGTGCGTTCTGCGCTGAATTCAAGTCTCAAAGCCTATCGCGCGCGGTAACCGGCCCTTCGGGCGCTGACGATATACGCCAGCCGCCCTATAGAGTTCTCCTCCACCCCACTCGCTCATCGTCCCGAATTGAGAAAGAGCTTAGACGCCATAGTACCATAATTAGATAAACCGCCAACCATTCGGAAGCCTTGCAGACAGCTCTCGGATTGGAGCGAGAACTCTATAGCGACGGCTGGTTTAAGAGCCTGTAACCAGTGCTGAACAGGGCCAACGCCGCATTGAGATAATCTCCAAGGTCGCTTTTTGTCCGCAAGCCGCTGGTCGCCAGTGTATATGCGCAATTCCATGCCATGGTTGCGGCGACGTTGCAGGTCTATTCGTCCTGTTGAAGAATTTCGGGATCTAGATTCCAAACATAAATTGGAGCCTGCGCGAAACTCGCGCAGGCGCAGTATATGGTAGGAGAATTAGCCTCGCCCTACCCAAGTCGTCTGCTCTGGGATGTGCTTAGGCGCCGTGCTCATTCCACCATGCAGATACCGTGCCGGCGCGCTGTAAGCCTGCGCGAAACTTGGGATGGCAGACTGGGGCTTGCAATCTGCAGCGGGAACGATGGCGCGCGGGAGAAGATCGAGTCAAAATGTAGATTTCGAAAGGTGCGCGGAGGTCCATGAGAAAAGAGCATCTCCAGGCATTCCCAAGGACAACAGGTGGATACCACAGCAGAAAAAAATGATTGCGGTCGGGGTAGTTGTTGTCGTAGAAAGTCGAGATGCGATTCTGAGGCTGCGGTAGCCAGGTACCTTTCTGGGGATTCGCCAGGGCTCGATGAGGCGGCGCCCTCTTCCTGACCAGACTGCGCGGTATCCGGTGCGGTGGCTAAGGTCTCGCTTTCCGACTCAAGACTCCGGGGCTTAGCAGGGAATGGCAAAAAGTACCGCGGCATGGCGGAATTGAACTAAGAGGCCTGAGAGCGGGAGAATCAGTGACGGCGACGCGGCAGATATGGACGCGACAGGCCACGATCCCGTGATCGTTGCGCCCCTGTTCCCTGGTACGACTTCTCCCCGCTGCGCGCAACAAGCTGAATCTCAAGTACACTGCATCCCAGATCTTCTTCTTCTCTTTCTCGATTCAACTAGACATCAAGCGGGGGAAGGCAACATGGTATCAGCAATAATGTCATTGAAAAGGAAGCTTTCTCAATTGTCGAACGGTGGGGCGCCAGAACCAGCGGGCAAAGATATCAAGCCCTCCGAAGGACCAATGCAGAAGATATCGCGTATTCAGGAAGACATTATATCAAGGTAGAATCTGGTTGTCTATATGATATAGGCCCATCTTCATATGGTTTAGTCTTGAGGCCAAGCTGTTGGACTTACTGGACTTCAGTCAAATGCCCGCACCGGCGGCAATACATGAAAGATTCGACAAGATAGCGACGATGCTTTTACATAACTTTCGACTTGTTATCAACAACTCCAACATCCGCTCACAATATGATATTCTTGAACTCGAATTCTACTTACGCAAATCAGACTGCCACGAGGATCCATTCACGCATTGTAGCGAAGAACAGAGATGTTGCGGCCATTGGTATGTATCTCAGTTCATTATGCATGGCTAGCATTTATATATCGCGCATTCTTCCAGGTCTTTTCATCGCGCACCTGGCAAGATGGGAGACGCATCAAATGCAACCGCTGCGGGCAACTACAGAGCAGGCTCGCTCAAGGGCCTCGACTTGACTCTCGGCTACACTCCTGCGGTCGCTTCTCGCCAGTTTGAAAGGAGTAGTACCGACTTTGCACCCAATCAAACACATTCTGGACTTTACGGAGGCATCCTTGTGCGAACGGTTCGACGAATATCGGACGGTAAAGTGATATCCGGACCTTCGCTGCTCGTAGACGAGATTCTGAGCATGAACGGCGTATCGTCGGTATCTGAGCTCGTACAGACGATGTGGCGTGGCGATGTCTCAGCATTCGCACCCCCGAAAGATCATATTCCTCAGAAGAAGGCGAGAATGTTCCTCGAATATGGGCCCCGCGGCCAGGCCTCGACAAATCCGCGCATCTTCCGCTCACCGCGTATCGGGCTTGATCTCTCGCATTCGGAAATCCCTACTACGTCCCACGATCACCCTCGTATCTTGTACGTCGACAAACTGTACCGCTACTTCACTCACCCGCATCTACTCAACGCGAACGGACGTTTCCATACGTTCCTTGGGGTCTACAAGGCACTGAAGGACAACACAAACAACAGCGCCGAGATTGGGGAGGAAGTCGCCGGATTGGTCGGTCTACAAGCGTCCACAATCGCCAAATACCTGCACGACTACAACGCCGGGGTAGAAGAAGGGCGGTTGGTATCTTTCATTGGGAAGTCGGTTAAGAGACCGCCGACGTTCCTGCGTATGATGGGGACACTCGAGAGATTCGGGGCAGCCTTACGGGATCCAAAGGCTTAGCAGTTCGCTGGCTTGCACTATATCTTGTCTCGAAGATCGTCCCCCAAGATCTCAGCGGACTTATGAGAAGGTGTACATCTAATATACATATTCGACAGCTATTAAATCTCTCTGGACCTGCGCTTCCTGCTTCTCGTCATAACTTGTAGTCTCACGGTTACCAACGTTGGAGATGGGACCCGTAGACCACTTGCGTGCCGAGAGGATCCACGATGCCGATGCGAAGACGAAGACGGCCATCACGATGACAACAGCATAATCTGCCCAGAGAAGTTCTCTGAATAAGTCTTGGCCTGTAACAATGAACCACGCATTCATAGGATCTGCAGTCGTCGAACTGCTCGACGGGAAGAGCAGCAAGACTACAATAAACGAAACCTAAGCACATGCAATATTCCCGGTGGGCATGTACCACCGTTCCTGAGTAAACGGGCCCGGGATCAGCGTATTCTGCCCGGGGGTTATCCGTAGGAAGATGGGGGTGACATGATGTATATAAACCGAGTTGCCGTCGGTCCGTATTCCATCTGTATGAGTAGTTGAGGATATCCAAGGGCCTCTGTGGTTGTGCCAGAGATTCCGAGGGGGGAGAGGGTTGGTCGTTCTGACGGAAGCGGGGGCATGTTGAGGATTAGAAAAACAAAAAATAGTCGGAGGAAGGTCGTCCTGACTGCCACTCTCATGAATCCAGTCCATCTCGCCGGGACGGCCTAAGCCAAAAGGAAACAGCTCTGTCGAGAGCGGCGGCGGGCCAGAGAGCGGCCGTCGCTGCTATGCATGTTCGAAGTCGAACTGCGCAGATGCCTGCGGATCCGGACGTAGCAGCGGGTGAAGTGCGGCGGGTGACTGCACGAGGCCGTACGTGTTGGGATCAAGGATCCGGCGGTGAAGGTTCGGCGAGTATGGCGGTTGCGCGCGCGCGTCACTGCTGCCCTTTTCGTGCGGGGGCGACTCTTCAAAACCCGAGCCGATATATGCGTCGGCGCGAGGGGCGACACGAGCCAAAGCTCCAGGAGTCCGTAGGAGAGATCGGGGTTAGCAGAGTAGACTGCGGCGCTGGCGAGGCAGAGCTGGAGGCGTCGCTCAGTGTGCTCGCGGGTGAGGGTCGAGCTCGATCGGAACTCGCCTGGCTCCCCTCGTCCCAGCCAAATATCGATGACTGTGGACCAGCAGAAAGGTTTGTGTCGGTTGGGAATGAGCCAGAATCTACGTCAGGGAGATCTAACATGCCAAGAGACGCCGTAGGCGGCGGCGAGAGCGGCGAGAATCCATCGCGCGACATCTCTTTGTATGCTGGCTCGTTGAGCGGTGGGTCTGCGGGCGATCGCGCAGGCCAGGAAGATGTGCGGGCCACTTGAGTGCGTTGCTCGCGAGCGGGGGGCGATGGGTATACCGCCTGCGGGTTCGAAAAAGGGGTGCCCCGCGGCGCGCTGCGCGGTCCGGTGTACGTCGCGCGCGGCCAGAGATCGCCACCGCTGGTTGCATCTGGGAAGTGTACTGCGCCGCCTGGGTATACAAGTTGCGATGGGTACCAAGAGTTGCTAGCTAGGCCGGGATGCGGATGAGGGTGGTATATGGTTGAGCGGGCTGTACTGCGGCGCGCGATTGCGCGAGGGAGACCGAGACTGGGAGCCATGCAATTGTGCATTTTCCCCCTTCCCCCTAGCAGGCGGTGCGGGCTGTACCAGTGTACCGCTGCTCGCGCGCTGGTAGCTCCTCCAAAAAGAAATCCAAGCAGAGTGGGCGTTGTTCGCTTCTCGCCGTGCGAGCCGCTGAAGGCGCTGCAAAGAAGCGCGCAAACAATCGCGTGCGTGACTGCGCCTCGATCGACCACTGCAGCCTGTCTTCCGCCATCATACCCGTTGATCCCAGCGGCACCAAGACCCGGAGCAGACCCCAGCTCAAAGCAATGTTCAGCCCAGCCTCAGACCCTGCAGGCCGACCCGGCCTTTCAGAGCCGCCTCTCGCCGCCACGACCACTTGCGCGGGTGCTTCTTGATCGGCAACGACCCCCGGTATGACATCACTTCGAGCTTCTCCGCGCGCATTTTCTGCGATTACCGGGGCAGCGCGATCGATCTGGCGGAGTCGGACCCCGCAGGATGTCGGTCCGGCTGGCAGATGTCCGATGGCCGAGCCCTAGACTAGGGTTAACCTGGCGGTCTCTGCGCGCGGCGGGCTCGCGGCGGGTCCGGCGGGCCGTCTATAGAGCAGGAGAGCGCGAGAGCGCGAATGCAAGCAAGTCCAAGTGCAGCGCGAGCGCGAGACATGCCTGCATATCCAAGTTCGCGCGAAGTGACACGGCCGATGCCTAGATTAGGGTTAGGTGGGTGCCGTTCTCCGCACCGCAGCGCCTTGGACAACTGAACGTGCATCACAACGAGCGGGCAACGGCGCTCCCATCGCTCCCACTTCCTCGTTCGCCAGTCTCGATGCGCGCGCATCCTCATCCAGGCATGCCGGGCATGCCTCCACCGCCACCGCCGGGCATGCCGCCGCCGCCAGGTCTAACTAAGGAACCGCCGCCTTCGAAGATGCCTCTTGAGGTCCTCGCGCCAAAGTCTTAGAAGGGGGTCCGAATGCAGAAGAAGCGGTATGGAGAGAAGCGCAAGGGCGGCTTCGTGGACATGGGGAAACAGGTGCGCCGTGTTCAAGGTCGAGACCCGAGTGCGCGTTCACGTATATTGGCCAGGACCTCCCGTCCGAGCATGCCCGCAAGATCATCAAGGACCGCGGTGACATGAGTAACCGCAAGTTCCGAGGCGACAAGCGGGCGCATCTTGGTGCCTTGAAGTACGTCCCACATGCCGTGATGAAGCTGCTGGAGAACATCCCGTACCCTTGGGAGCAGGTCCGCGAAGTGCCAGTGCTCTACCGCACCACGGTCGCCACCACCTTTGTTAACTGTCAACGAGATCCCTCGGGCCATCGAGCCCGTGTACCGCGCGCAATGGAGTTCCATGCGGATTGCCATGCGCCGTGAGAAGCGCGACTGCCGGCACTTCAAGCGTATGCGATTCCCTCCATTCGATGATGAGGAGCCACCGCTCGACTACGGCGACCGCGTCCTGGGCGTGGAACCTCTAGAGGCGATCCAGCTCGAGCTAGATTCTGAGGAAGACTCGGCGATCTACGAGTAGTTCTACGACCCCAAACCGCTCATTGACACAAAACATGTCAACGGCTCGTCGTATCGCTATTGGTCGTTGGCCTTACCGATCATGGCGAACTTGTACCGCCTAGGCCGCACCCTAGCTGTTTGTTTGACAAGAAGGCGCTCTTCACGGCGAAGGCTCTGAACATGGCGATCCCGGGCGGTCCTAAGTTCGAGCCCCTGTGCAGGGACATGGATACCTTTGACGAGGACTGGAACGAGTTCAACGACGTTAGCAAGGCCATCATCCGCCAGCAAATCCGTACCGAGTACAAGGTTGCATTCCCGCACCTGTGCAACTCCCTCCCGTGGTCGGTACGCATTTCTCCATATCATGCGCCGAAGAACGTGTACATCCGCACAGACGACCCAGATCTACCTGCATTCTACTCCGATCCCCTCATCAACCCTATCTCGCTGGGCGGATTCACACAAAAGAACGAATTCGTCGCTCACGAGGATGTTACCTTCGGTCCCAACGGCGCTGACGACGAGGATTCTGAGCTTCCAGAAGAGGTTGAGCCATTCCTTGAGGATAAGTCCCTCGAGACCGAGTTGACCGCCGATGCGATTGCGCTCTGGTGGGCACCCGAGCCCTGCAGCCGACGATCAAGACGTATGCGCCGTGCTCAAGACACTCCTCTCGTCAAGAACTGGTACCTCGAGCCCTGCCCACCTGGTTAGCCCGCGAAGGTCCGCGTGTCCTATCAGAAACTGCACAAGTGCTACGTCTTAGAACGAGCTCCATACGCGCCCGGAGAAGTCGATGACGAAGATGAATCTTTTCCGTCAAGTCAAGTTCACGAAGTTCTTCCAAACGACCCGCTTGGATTGGGCGGAGGCTGGTCTGCAGGTCAGCCGGCAAGGATACAACATGTTGAACCTGCTCATCCACCGGAAGAACCTCAACTACCTTCACCTCGATTACAACCTGAACTTGAAGTCTGTGAAGACATTGACCACCAAGGAACGGAAGAAGTCGCGTTTCGGGAACGCGTTCCCCTTGTGCCGCGAAATTCTTCGCCTCACGAAGTTGGTCGTCGGCGCGCACGTCCAGTTTCCTCTGGGCAACGTCGATGCCTTCCAGCTGGCAGATGCTCTTCAGTATGCCTTCGCCCATATCGGTGGGTACCTCAGTGTCTCGAATATTACTATGTCTGGCCATCTCTTAGCTCATGCGCCAAATCCGAATAAAGAAAGATCTCAAGCACTTGATCTACTACCCGTTCAACACAGGTCCTGCCGGCAAGGGCCCTGGATGCGGCTTCTGGGCGCCCGGATGGCGAGTATGACTGTTCTTCATGCGTGAGCTCCTCGACGCGCTTGTCAAGGCCGAGAACAAGATTCAGACGCGTGTCAAGATCGGGTTGAACAGTAAGATGCCTTCGCGTTTCCCGCACGCCGTCTTCTACACGCCAAAGGAACTGGGTGGTCTCGGTATGCTTTCGATGGGCCACGTGCTTATCCCACAGAGCGACCTTCGATGGTCGAAGCAGACTGATGTTGGAGGTAAGTCCCGAATAGCAAGTACACGAGTCGGATGCTGATGCTCCTCGCAGTCACCCACTTCCGCGCCGGAATGTCACACGAGGAGGACCAGCTCATCCCGAACTTGTACCCGTACCTTCAGCCGTGGGACGCCGAATTCCTGGACTCCGCTCGTACGCGGTCCGAGTACTCGATGAAGCGCAAAGAAGCGAACGCGCAGAACCGGCGGTCGACTCTGGAAGATCTCGAGGGCAGTTGTGATCGCGGTATCCCGCGAATCGATACCCTGTTCCAGAAGGATCGTCATACCTTGGCGTATGGCCGCGGCTGGCGTGTACGGACGGACTGGAAACAATACCAACTTCTGAAACAGTCAGTTGTCGTTATTCTTCCCGCGCCTTGCGACTCTTGACTAATTGCGATGTCTCACAGCAGCCCGTTCTGGTGGACGTCTCAACGACACGACGGAAAGCTGTGGCAGCTCAACAACTACCGCGCGGACGCCATCGCCGCCTTCAGCGGTGTCGAAGGAATTCTCGAACGCACGCTGTTTAAGGGTACATATTTCCCGACGCGGGAAGGTAAGTTGGCTTCGCGCTCTCCTACATCACATGGTACTCATACATATATCAGGTCTCTTCTGGAAGAAGGCGTCCGGCTTCGAAGAATCTATGCGCTACAAGAAGTTGACTAACGCCCAGCGTTCGGGTCTAAACCGGATCCCGAACCGTCGATTCACGCTCTGGTGGAGTCCGACGATCAATCGTGCCAACGTCTATGTTGGTTTCCAGGTCCAACTTGATCTCATCGGTATTTTCATGCACGGCAAGATCCCAACTTTGAAGATTAGTTTGATCCAAATCTTGCGGGCGCACTTGTGGTAGAAGATCCGCGAGAGCGTCGTCATGGATCTCGTAAGTTATCGTCTATGATCTTACGCTCTTCTCAAACTGACCCATCTCTTAGTGTCAAGTCTTCGACCAGGAACTTGAGCCGCTGCAAATCGAAATTGTACAGAAGGAGACGATCCATCCACGTAAGAGTTACAAGATGAACTCTTCGTGCGCCGACATCCTCCTGTTCTCCGCGTACAAGTGGAACATTGCCCGACCATCGCTCGTTACCGACAGCAAGGACGTCCTGGATGGCACGACAAGCAACAAGTTCTGGATCGATGTGCAGCTCCGTTGGGGTGACTTCGACACGCATGATATCGAGCGTTACACGCGTGCGAAGTTTTTGGATTATATCTCGGACTCTATGAGCATCTACCCGTCGCGTACCGGTGTCATGATTGGCATGGACCTCGCCTACAACTCGTGGTCAGCATACGGCAATTGGTTCCCCGGCCTCAAGCCCCTGATCCAGCAGGCGATGGCGAAGATTATGAAAGCTAATCCGGCTTGCCATGTCCTCCGGGAGCGTATCAGGAAGGGTCTGCAGCTCTATGCCTCCGAGCCGACCGAACCGTACCTCAACAGCCAGAACTACTCCGAGCTATTCTCGAACCAAATCATCTGGTTCGTCGATGGCACGAACGTCTACCGTGTTACGATCCACAAGACGTTCGAGGGCAATCTGACTACGAAGCCTATCAACGGCGCGATCTTCATATTCAACCCACGCTCTGGACAGCGATTCCTGAAGATCATCCATACCAGCGTCTGGGCAGGCCAAAAGCGCCTCGGTCAATTGGCAAAGTGTAAGACTGCCGAAGAAGTCGCCGCGCTTGTACGTTCCTTGCCCGTTGAAGAACAATCGAAGCAGGTCATCGTAACGCGGAAGGGCATGTTAGGTCAGTCTCTGTCATTAACGAGTTCAATAATGCGTAGCTGATATCATTCTCAGACCCGCTCGAGGTGCATCTTCTTGACTTCCCGAATATCATCATCAAGGGTAGCAAACTGCAGCTGCCGTTCCAAGCGTGCATGAAGATGGAGAAGTTCGGCGACCTTATGCTCCGTGCAACACAGCCGCAGATGGTCCTATTCAATCTCTACGATGATTGGCTGAAATCGATCTCAAGTTACACGGCCTTCTCTCGCCTGAAGATCGTTCTGCGTCCAGATAAGAACACGATCACGGAGCCGCATTTCGTGCAGCCGTCGCTATCTGACGAGGAGTGGATGAAGGTCGAAGTCGCTCTCAAGGACCTCATCCTCACGGATTTCGGCAAGCGAAACAGCGTTAACTTTGCATCGCTCACCGCTAGCGAAATTCGCGACATCATTCTCGGTCAGGAGATCGCCGGTCCCTCAGTTCAGCGCTAACAAATGGCTGAGCTCGAGAAGAGCTCAGAAGCGCAGGGTCAGGTCACAGCCGTCCAGACACAAACGACCAAAGTCCATGGCGATGCAATTCAGACCGTAACGACGACCAATTACGAGCAACAGGTGTTCAGCAGCAAGCCAGATTGGCGCGTGCGCGCAATCTCGGCGGCGCATCTCCCGCTGCGGTCACAACACATGCACGTCTCGAACGACGATGTCCGCGATGATGCAGCGTCGTACACGTACGCGTTGCCGAAGAATATTCTCCGAGCGTTCATCACTGCGTCGGATCTGCGAACTCAAGTTGCAGCATTCCTCTGTGGCGTTTCACCTCCGGACAACAAGCAGGTCAAGGAGATCAACGCCGTCGCTTGGGTTCCTAACAGCGTCGAGCTACCGATGCAATTGCCCCGAGATGACTTCTTGCTCAAGGATCTCGGGTCTCTGGCATGGATCAAGACTCAAGCTCTCTGAGGTTCCCCATCTCTCGCCGACGGACGTTACGACGCAAGCCAAGCTAATGGCGGATCACCCCGAATGGGGATCCTCGTCCATCTGCTTGACCTGCGCCTTCACTCCTGGCTCCGTCTCCCTATCTGCGCACTCACTGACCGTCGCCGGCTTCGAATGGGGCAGGAAGAACACAGACACATCGCTGAACCCACCGGTGAGTTGTCAATATCTCGCAGTTCTCCGGAACATGTACTCTGTAATTCTGGCCAAGATTTGGCCCTGAACCCTTCGATATCTTCTCCGAAGCCACCTCTTCGTGACGTGAAAACGGGAGAAATTAACAATACTTACAATGGCACAGCTCGACAAGTAGTTAACCCCTTGCTAGCGAACGACCATGCTGCAGAGGTGATGGCGCAACGGAAGTCACAACACCAGGGGCCCGTATCGGACGAGGGGACCAGCGGGGGAAAATGCTCTCGGTGTTCGACGCGGAGTTCTAGGACTTCGTGCTCTTCTGGCGCAGTTTTTTGCATAAAAAAGTGTATTTTACATTTTTACCGCGTATTTTACACGACACGCGATGTGATTCAGACGCCCCGTGACGACAAGTAAAATACATTATATGCACCATGTACTTCTGCATCCTCTTGGGTCCAGCTGCAATGCCTGCCAACCCGCCCGGAAGGATCTCCACCCGGTTAGGCTTTAGAATCCCGAACAAATATTAGCGATACGTTCCTACACTCTCATCAACACCCGCGCACCTTGACCTCGCCGCTCTCCAGCAGTGCCGGGAGCTTCTCAACAAGCGGTACATAGTTGCGTCCCTGCTTGTGCTCCTGATCACGCCCACAACCTTCTTCCCGGGCGCCGCCGCTCGATGAGAGTCGTCGATCACGGGCCAGACAGTTGCGAGTGTTCCGCCGGGTGCGAGCACGGATGCGGGGAACTCAACCGAGGGCAGCGGCGCAGTGCCGAAAGCGAGCTCGACGGGCGTACCGCCAGTGATTTTCGAGACTTCGGCGAGGAGCACGTCTAGCGCTAGGGCGCGGTCGAGGACATGCGTTGCGCCGAGAGAGCAAAGGTAGTTGGCGTTGCTAGGGGAAGCGGTGGTAATGGCGGGCGAGAAGCCAGACAGTTTTGCCAGCTGAATATTTACGGAGGACGCCGGCGCAAAGGTGAGTGGGCTGTGTTACTAGGATTGGAAGGAGTGGACACACCATATTGACCAACGAAGGTGGCCCCGCCGAAGATCACGAAGGGCTTGCCGGCGAATTTGCCCTGGCCGCTCTCTTCCCATGATGGGGGGAGCTCTGCACTGCTCGGGTCGAAGAGCGCGAGCGCGGCTGTGGTCAGGGCCAACGGGATGCTTGCGGCCTGGTCGAAGGTCATATTCTTCGGGATATTCACTGAGATAGCCGCTTCTGCCAGTGCGTACTGCTGGAATATTCCCTTGTCTTTGACAAAGTATCCCCTAATGAGGGCTACAATATGAGGGAACGTCAAATTTAGGCCGCATACGATGCACGCTGCACTTACACTCGGTCACCTACAACGAAGCCAGTGACACCCTCACCGACCGCCTCGATGGTGCCCGCGGGGTCGACTCCGAGTATCGCAGGATACTCCTCGACGAGAACCCCAAACACCTGGATCTTCCGCTCGACCGGGTTCAGCGCGGTCGCCTTGACCTTGATCAGCAACTGACCGCGCCCAGGCGTAGACACCTCGGCCGTCCCAACCTCCCATTTGCCATGTTTCTTCGTAAGAAATAGCACTTTCTGCTCCGCGGGCATGATGGAAAGTGCAGGTGATCTGGCGCGGTAGAGATTGGAGGTGAGATGCACGGGGTGGCGATATGAAGTCGAGGGTGCGCACCTTTTATACTGCCTCAAACGTATCCTCTCCCGTACTTCCAGGACGATAGACCGGTCCTGCGGAGGTCACCTTCATGTCATACATTCCGGATCCAGGCTACCTCCACATATCATGGGAATCGAAGCATCTAGGCTGCCATCCGCGAGTTGCGGTTCAACGGGTCCCGCGCCGCACAGAGCAAAAGACAGGGGATATTACTCAAGGTGAGCCACGGTGATTGATATCCGCACTGCCGACAAGACGATGGCAGAGGAATGAGTGGATAACATTAAGACTTTGCGAAAGATGTTCTATTCAGCAGAGTTTGCGCAGCATTAGCTGCTATGTCCGGGGAGTCTTCGTCAGCCGACTTCGGACCCGCAATGTGTGATCGGCAGGCTGACCTGCAGCGAATCTCATGTAGGAGCGCGCAAGGCTGCAAGCAATAGAGCGTGCGGCGCGCCCTGCGCCCAAGGCAGGAGACGCACGTCAGCATCCAATGGGAACCGCAGGTCGGACTCGATGACGTCAGAGATGCCAAAAGGAGCAAGGGCGCGCTCGACGAATGTCCCACGCCTTGCTCTCTCGCTTTTTTCGCTGGCGCCAGCGCTGCTCTGCTGCCAAGGGTCGCTCAACCAGCTGGGTCTTTCCTGCCACCTCTGTATCACCTACAGCTCTGTCTCTCCTACATCGACTCTGGCTCTGGAAACGCTCGGTCGACGGCTTCTCGCTTCCGCGCCTGGCCTCAGCTCATCGCCCACTTGACAGCTTCAATTCACCGCGCCTTTCTCTCCATCGCCGGACTCCCAGCCAATGAAGATGCTCCTTCACGTAAACGTTGGCCCCCGTGAGTCCACTCAGAGCTCCAGGCGATCTCGTTAGCAGTTCCGCGGCGCTACCGACCTCAGAATCTCGCACATTACTCTTCGTGTCCTGGAGTCCGTCATTCACCGTATCGGCGCCTTGAGGACCTGTGATCACGACTATACCCGTCACCCGGATTGACTGAACCTTCTGCACATGCGACCGGCATGGGGCGCCAGCCCCCTTATCTTTAAGCCTCGGGCTCGCACCTGGCCATCACGGCCCGGTCCTGGCGTGCAAGGAGGGGCGAGGCGGTGGTAGTAGAGAACTCCAACTACGTCCTCACCCTCAGGACCTGTTTTTGCTGCGATGCGGCGGGCAACACCGAGCTATTTAGCCAGGCACTCGTCCGTGCCGAATCGTATCGAGAAGGGCGATGGTTCTGAACTGCAGCCTGAGGTCCCTATTCGCACTCTGGAGTCTGCTTCGAGTCATCATCTATCTCTGGCCCGCATGTACAGGCTGCATGTACTATACCTTCGCGCTGGCAATAGAGTTCGGCGCAACGTTTCCTTTGCTGAAGCTCGACTGCATTCGGGGTCTGAATAGGCAACTGCCGCGCGGATTCACAGTAAGACTCGCACCCCTGGGGAGCTCAATTGTCTTGTTTCGGCCGGACGCCTTAACATCTGTCTGCAACGAGGCCGCACATTGTTCAACGTAGATGAAACAGCGAGCATCAACTGCTACTGTTCATATTCAGGTTTCAGCGCGTAGGTTTAGTTTCTCAATTCTAGCCACGTCTGCTCTATGCGCGACCGTTCCTTACAAAATGAGCCGCAATATTTGTTTCTGAGCACCCGACGCCCTAGTCTATACAGATGCTCCGCGCATTCACAACGATGTGTGCTCTATCCAAGACCGTCCAAGACCTTCTCCTGAGCGAAAACCTTCACGCGCTTTCTGACATACCTCGAGCTCCGAGGACGTCCGCTCCTGCTGAACGCAGACCATCGGTGGTTTCAACGCCGCGCTCCGAGTCGAGTAAACTCTTGAGTATAGCACGGGGTGCTTGATGTGCGTCTTCACGGTCGTACCTGGACGCGCACCGCTTGGTCGAATGGACCGTGTAGATCTTCGCGCCATCGGGCGGATGCGCACATACTGGCCATGCAGCGCGTCAGTTGATTGGGATGCACGATGTCGTGAAGTGCGGCGGATAGGCTACGGGCGTGAATGCGGGTAGGAGTTGGGTTCCGAGGCATAGAACCCTGCGTTTCTCGAGGTTGCCTTGTACGATCCTCATGCTGACTCGATGATCGGCTGGCGAGGATGTCAGCCGTGAGTACAGCGCGGAATATGCGAGATGCGCACCGGAGAGAAGTCAGCCCCCGGCACGGCGCCTTCGCCGCTCTGATTCCGGGTACAAGTCCTGCTGGAACCATGAAGCTCGATCCGAGGAGTGCGAGGCAATTTGTGGGTGGCCTCACAGAGGCATTCCACGGCGGCGCTGCGACGGTACGCCGTTCTTTCGAGCCCAAAGCGCGCAGTCCATCGTGAGCAGGACGGCATTGCTGGATTCGCGCCAAGGGCTTTGGTCCGTGCGCGGTCAGCGCGGGCAGGATATCAACAGGAGCGAGCGAGCGGCGGTGCCATAGAAGCAGCAAGAGACCGACCGGTATGATGGCGACGAGAGCGAAGGGAGCGCAGTGGCGCAGGCAGAGCTGGTTCGAACTCGAGCGCGTCTGCGAGTCTCGTGGGACGTGATGCATCAGTCGCTTCCCCAGAAGACGAGTCGGGCGAGCGTATATCAGTCTTCTCTTCCCACCCTCACAGTCCTCTTCCTTCAAATTCAACACCCTGCGCGCCAACCTCCTCTGACCGCTCCCCTCTTCTCTCCTTCAGCATTTCGCCAACACCCGTTGCCAGGCCTGCCTCCACCGCCGCCACCTCCTCCCATCTGCGTGATTATTGCAACGAAGCTAGAAATGCAGTCGTCCGCCACCGCACCGCAGCACTGCGAGCCCGCGTCTGCGCCGATGACCACTGACATCGACGAGAGTCGCGCAGAGATAATAGAACAGGTGCGCCGCCCAACTGTCCATCGCGCGGGGCCCCGCTCACGGCTTTCTGCTTGTTCCCCCTCACCGTCCCGCTATTCCCATCTCTGTTTCATCCGTCTTTGCCTACGGATTACAAATTGTGCACTACGTTTTGTGCCCGCCTCGCCGCCCCTTCACGACACCTTCGTCCTGCTCGTATCGTCCCCCCGCACAGATCTTCTCAAAACTTGAAGCCGAGAGCGAGCGCCGCGCCGAGGAAGAGGCCGCCGCAGAGCGGCAGGCGGCCATTCGCGAGCGCGAGCGGCGCCGTGGAAGTATCACCATCTCCCGCTTCGGCCAGGGCCAGACCTCGCCCGTACCTCTATCCGCATCCGCCTCGGTATGCCTTTTCTCTCCCACAGTCAGTTAGCGGTTCCTGATCCCCCACGCGCAGAGAGCAGGCAGCCCCGCTGCGGATCCGCTGCGCACGCCGGCGCCCGCAGTGCTCGAGCGCAGCCCGTTCTTCGCCGCGCGCAAGCCCGCGTTTTACAGGCTCTGCAACGGCGCGGCCCCATCTACCGCGGCGGGGCAAGACTCAGTAGACTCGTTCGCGTCGGCGTCGGACCCTGTCCCGCGCGCGGACGAGGACGCGGCGGTGCACGCCACGCAGGTCGCGACGATCGTGGGCAAGCCGACTCTGTCGGCGAGCATCGGGCGCGCGATTGCGCGCCGGCTGAGCCTGACGAAGAGCGCGCCGCCGACGCCCGCGCCCGCGATGACGGTGTTTGCGAGCCAGCAGCCGCTGGTGATCGGCGTGTCGGTGCAGTCGACGAGGACCACTGTTTCTGTGCGCACGAGCGATGCGTCGGGGCGGAGCAGGAGTGGGAGCAGAAGCGGGAGTGGGGCGGAGCGCATTGAGGAGGAGGTGAGCGCGGTCGTGTTTGCGGAGGAGAGGGAGAGGGAGCGCGCGCGCGGGGAGGACTGGTGGAGGGGCAAGGCGCGCGACCTGGCGCAGCGCTTTAGGCGGCGCAGCTCGGCGGCGCTGCTGCAGAGCGCGCAGGTCGCGACGGCGGTGGTGCAGTGAGCGGGTTGGCGACGACTCGGCGACTACGTTCGTTTGAAGCCCGGCTCTGCGCCGAATATACCCACCCGCGTCTCGGCCACTCGTGCTCACCCACCTGCGCATATACTCAGCCACCGCCCGTCTCCCGCCCGCCCGCACGCCGCACGTCACCGCATCGCATCGCATTGCTCAAGCCCATCCCGGATTTCCCCGCTCACGGCAGTTCTTCGCCCGCACTCGCGCCCGCGCCATGATACCCCGCCAATCCTTCTCGTGCAACATGCGCCCTGTCCCACGCTCGCCTGCAATTACCCACCGCCACCGCCGCTTCCCCAGTTTTGCCGCCTCGCATATCTCTCTGCCTTTGCTTCACGCCGTCGTCTTACTCCGCACTCGCTCATCGTACCCCTTCAGCCTCGCCCCCACTCCCGCCGTGTCCCACATCTCCTCCCATCGTGACATCTTCTCTCCGTCCGTGTCACATGTCATCTCACTCCGTGTTCCATGTCTCCCCCGGTCCCATGCCCGCCGTCCATACTCATACCCGTGCCGTGCCCGCCCGTCCTGTCCTTCCTGCTTCGTGTCCATAGCTTCACTCCCCTGCTTGCGCATGCTGTGCTCGACGTTATGACCTTCGCGATATGATACGATTATCCAACTACAGAACAAAGTGCTTTCCGACAGCTTGAAGTCCTGGTGTGCCGAGGTCGATCTGGATCCTAGACTTGTCCACATGCTCGTGCTCGTCCCTCTAGCCCGAGTGAATGGTGCAAGCTGCTAGGACCGTCGTTCTCAGCACTGGAGGAAAGTAGGCTCAATGTTTAAATTTTGAATCTTGGATATGCTATGGAAGTGCATCATAGTTCCAGTGCGCACGGCCCCGCGCGCGCGTCGCGTGGACATACCGCATGACGTCCGTCCGACTTCGATGGCTTCTGTGACAGGTGCACATGTGCGCGAGCGCGGGTGAGTGGGTGGGCACAGTGCAAAGGCAAAATCGCCGGGGCCGAGCGCGGGCAGTTGGGCCTGCGTGCCTTGAGGCGTTGTACCTGGGACCTGGCGTGCCCGGGCGCGGGATTTAGGGTTTGCAATTTGGAATTTTGGATGTGGAGGTTCGCGGTTCGCGGTTCCTTTGGTTTTAGGCTTTGGGTGCGTGCTTGGAGTGGGAGTGGGAGTGGGCGCGGGATCGGGCGGTGAGGCTGTGAGGCTGTGAGGCCGCGGGGCGGTGGGGCGGTAAGGCGGCGCTGGGGCTGGGGGTTTCTTGTGGTGATTTGTGTGTCCCTTGGTGCGCGTGAGACGTGCGCGGGGGTTCTCGACATGTTTGTTAGCCTCGAATTACTGCGAATTTAAGGCGCAAGTTGGTCCTTCGACGTTCGTCCCTGGGCGCACCTGGGAGTGCGCGTAGAGTGGTAGTACTAGTGGGGACGCGGGGCTCGAGGTTTCTTGCGCGAGCTTGTGCGTCTCGTTGGTATATGGGATGTGTGCTTGGAGTGGGCTCGTCGGTATGCGCTGCAAGACGCTCTAAGGGGAATTGAAATTTTCCTGCAGTGGAGAGGTTCACGGATCTTGAGGACCATAATCCAGATGCGCGCTCGAAGTGGGCAGTGAGGCAGTACATTCGGCATGCATGGGCGAATGGTCGCGAGGGCACGCCGCATTCTCGGTGCCATCTTAGAGCGGTGAAGTTCCGTCTGGGTGTGTTGTTTGCAGGTCGCTGAGCGTGTGAGATGTACAACGGACGCGAAGCTCAAAGCCTTCTGGATACATATTCCAAATGTATGCAGTACAGGACATCGATTTTCACGGGGCGCGTCTCTCCCATGACTTCCGGCCTCAGTGGAACCTAATTGGCCAGGCGTTCTGACCCAGTGCAGCGTCGATTCGAGAACTCGAGAGCACAAACTATTTGCAATCCATGTCGAACGTAATCTGAACGAAATAGAATAGAGGGGAATAACAGTGATGCAGGGATGTACATGAAGGTCTGTGGCCACGCGAGTACTCATACGGACTAGATATTTCATTAATCTGTGTATGTGTAGCCACAGACGTCGCAAACATCATGCAGGTAGAAACCCTCCCCAGGAATGGTATACAGCTCGTCAGAATAGAACGGGAGGCATTGTGGTAGCTTGTATCCGTTCATGTACGTAGGCAATGCAGCCTCAAGGGGTGGGAAGGATTGCCACTCAACCTCATACCTGATGTAAAGCAACTGAGAAGGGAAACCCATGCAGTACCTATGGGAAAGTGCACTCACCTATGGGCTTGACTTACATGGAAATTTTCCGAAGCAATGTCCGGCCATGGGCCAGGGCAAGGTTCTGGATCCAGAGACCAGTATCCCCATGGCATGAGACTTCTGTGTTCATACTGACTGCCCTTTGAATGCACCAGATGGAAATACAGTTCGAGTGGAACTAAGTGGTACTACAACTTAGTTCCTGCCTGCAACACCTCTCTAGGGCTCGACGTATACGTACAAGGTGCAGTCGTCCGAGCTGTTCTGGACATGGTCTTCGACACCAAACCCGAATTTGCCACCCAGGGAAGGGTCATCCACATGCTCGCCGCTTGATGACCTTGTAAAGGGGACTTCTTGCCAATGGCAGTTTTGACAGCACCACTTTCGTTCGCTGCATCCTACGCATTTACGCCTATACCAATTTACGTCGGCATGCTGAAGCCAAGCATTTCTATGTCATTACAACGTTGTGCACCCATAGCAAACTTGCCGATGACCATATTATGGAGCGCAATGTCATGTTGAGCGGCAATATGAACTGCGCGGCTCCAGAAAAGCTGGAGGCTCTTCTTCGAGAGGTGGACAGACTTGCCGCAACGCGAACGACCCCGCTGGGAACCAATGTCTGGTGTGTACCTATTCAACCCAAAAAGAGTGAGCATAATCGGCCAGTTTAAGGTATCGAACTGATGAAGCAGATCCATACCATAGACTAGAAAACCGGTTTTCAGCGATCTGCGTCGGTGATTTTGTAGATGTACTTATTATGTCCTTCCAAATTCTCGACTCGTCCATAGATCCGCCATAAAGAGTAGAGATAATGTCAATGATATTACCGAGATAGATAACGTGGGCGTCCGTGGTAAAGTAGCCATAGTCACCAAGCCGAACGGATGCCAAAGACTCGCGGGGCGCATCCGTCATGCCTTGAGACCGCCTGAGATGATTGATGTGTGGATTGTGAGAGGGATTTCGAAGAGCGGAGAGACATGTTTCGTATAATATTGGACATAGATCCCTATCTGCATAATTAGTTATACACTTGAATGTCATCATGACGGACTAGAACTTACTAAAGGAGCCTGCGGCATTGAGCTCATAGTTCTGCTAGAGGAGCATGAGCGCGAATATTTACTGATGATAGGACTGGAGTAGACTTGGAAAATGTAATCGCCAAAATTGAAGGAGTCCTCCTTTTCCGAGAGTCATGTCCTCAACACTGAAAAGGAATCTGTTGGATTCATCCACGCGAGTAGTCGCAAGGCGCGTCACGGGAGAGCAGGAGTAAGACCCGAGCATTGACTCAGGCGACAATGCTTCGACATATCCACACGCGTTCTTCCAACAAACACAACATGTCACTCGAGCACGTGTAATTTACGGAAATGTACACGCCTCATGATCCAGCAACTGCAAAATCCTAGCATGAGTGGCTGAATCTTCGATGAGTTTAGTATCATGGAGTCCTCACAGATTGTAGCCACACTTGTAAGACAGCTTTCGTATCTGTTATACTGCTCAAATATTGGACATATTGGAGAAGCGCTACTCCTCCTGCAGGGAGGTAAGTTAAGCACTGAGAATACAATGAACCTGACCATCCTCATCTCACCAGTGTTTATGACGTAATAAACCCCCTCTAGTCTGGGATGAGAGTAACCGAGTACTTGGGCGATGCGTAGGTGAGTTCTGAAAGCGTGGGTGCGCATTATATATGTATTGGGTAGGACTAGGAGTACTGGTTCGACGTACATTCGAGGGAGGCGCTTGCAAATTGCGGCAGCATCCGGCTAGGAGGGAGTCAGTGCAGGTTGTTAATCAGCACGGCCTACGCACTCGTTTCGCATTGTTGCTTCGTAATACCGGCTCTGCCATTGTTCCAGCATTGCCCCACGTGGGTGCCCATCGTTAGGAAGGAATTCGTCGCAGTTCTCGATGGGCTTGAGCTCCCACGGCCGAAAGATGAGGTTAGAGCCAAGCCAGCGAGCATATTGATCACGAACCAGGCCCTCGTCAGATTCCCTCTATCATTCCGTGCCATTTAGATAAAATTCAACAATGAACATAGAGGACGCACTTGATCTTGGGCCAACCTGATTTATTCGTTGAATTTTCGATCAGCACTGAGCAAACAGTATGCCTATGGACATCGTGTGAGTACTTACAGGATGATAAGTGCGAGGCGCTGATCACATCGAATGAACACCACGCCGAATCCAAAGCCTCGTATGCTCAGCCAACTTGCCTGCGATGCTGCTGGTTCGCAAAAGCTTGATGAGAAATTTGCGTTGCTTCAGCCTGGAAACGTCGGTACGAATGGTCTCGAGCAATCTAAATGATATTTCGTGTGAGCATCGTGGAAGGTAATGCACAATGTATACCTACACGGAGAGTTGGCTAAGATTAGTAATGAGATCCGCGCCAACACCGTCGATGTTTTGGGTGATTCGCTTCTCGATGTACTGAGTAAGCTCTTTGGTGCACAGAGCAAGTTAGTTGCAATTTCCGTTTGAAGTATTCTCTTTCTGCAACCTCGTTGATCAGAACCAACTTCTCGCGAAGACGGCTGAATAAATAGTCTACCTCGATGGTTTTCAGCAGCCCGAGAGCACCCGCGAAGACCGCGCCAAGACAGGGAACTGCAGATATAGCATCGGACCCGTCTTTGAGGGCCTCGAGAACTGTTATAGCATTCCCCAGAACGTCAGTCGCTACGTCGGATTTCTTTCCCATGGCTGGAGTAGCTAGAGTGAGATAGATGCGAGTTGGACGGAGTATTGCAGAGCTCAGGTCTGACATATAGACGCTGAGTCAAGGCGATGCCGGTACAAAGCAGTTCAGGAACTCATTGATCCAATCGACGGCTACGCTAGGTACCGTACAAGATTTTACGAGAGCTCTTGACTTCGTCAATATAGCGCATGACTTCCAGGAGTTATCGAACTGCACAGCCCCTGTCAAAAGAACAGTGCGGGCCGTGTAGAGCAGCTATATAACAGCATCCAAGTACACAGCTGCGAAGATATCACAATGATGCCGACTTTCGAAGATCGTGATCATGCTCTACCAGAGACAGTGAGAGATTTCCAGCAGCGCAGTGTTGAGTCTCAAGTTGAGTGTGCTCGCCGATCTCAATGACATTCGCGACACAATCTGGTCTGCTGACCTATCGAATTATAGTAGCGCTGAGCGCTTGGTCTCAAATAGTTCGATGGCCATGATCCGCGAGGCCTGTCAAATAGACATAGAATCGAATCCAGAACCTTCTAATGTATCGATCACTTCTTCCCAGCCTCGCGCTGCGGAGTGTACTGCACATACAATCAGGTGCTGCTGTGTGCGGATAGATGTTCTGCGTCTCAAACGTGCATCATGTCGTCCCAAGGTTCGCCATCATACCCAGGTATCCAAGCCTCGGAGACATGGGATGGGTGTAGGCGTGTATACGCTGGGGAGATTTTGTAGGGTGTCCATCACCGTAATGCAGAAGCAGCTCGTCCGCATGGGTCACTTCTGACAATGGGGAAAGCTGTGAGAGTACTTGCAGTGTCTATGCGCGGCATTTCAGTGCTGTACAACAATACTAGGAGCTGCGAATACCCACATGGCGCACGAAGGCTGTAACGGGAGCCGTCACTGCCAACCAAGATATGTGTCCATTCTGCGCTTCTAGCGCAACGCTGACATTGAAAACCGAGTACCCGAGCGTCTTGATAGCTCTGCCACCGATTAATACGGAATTTGTTCATGTAGGCTATGAATATCACCTGGTATATCACAGCTTTTTGCGACACAGGAGGTCCAAACTCACCAGGTCTCCCAAAGAGCCCCTCTTCCTGTGCTTGCGCCTGGCACTATTTTCAAGGCAGTCGAGATGACAACTGATGTATACTCAGGTGGCATAGTAGTATGCGGACTCGCTCAAATGAATCTGGGGAATGGAAGCTCTTGAGTGACAAAACGAGGATCGAGAACACAAGCGTATCGTGCACTGCAGCACACGAGCAGGAGCATTAATATTCATCGCTGCTATCCATAAAGTCAGATGTGCCGATGATCTCATGCACCACCCGCTCGCCTGCGAACAGCATAGATGTACGCGCGCACGAGAGAACCAGGTCATCTATCAGGGACGTGGTATTTTACTTACTGGAGGCGATTCGATATATCGCGGTATATAACCTTCCTGTTGGCCAGGCGAAGAACAGGGCTGATGCAGAAAGACGTGCGGAACGTACTGGTGTAATCCCTCTCGATCTCGTATTATACGCCCACCGAGTCTAGCTGCAACCAAGAGCAATTCGGATTGCGTCTCTGCCATATCCTGAGCGCAATCGAAAGCTCATGAAGTTGAACGTCGATCATTGACGTGCCCAGCGCCCTAGCCCAGCGGGGTCTCACTTGTCAGACACGCAAATTTGCAATGTATAGCTTCTGCGCTACCGACTTGCGTAGGCTCGAGAGTCGGCAGATGGAAGAACAATGTATGAATTGGTCCAGTGAACAAAGATAGGCTACGCCCGTCGCCCGACGCGCCGTCGATACGCGCCATATGGCGCCTATCGCGCTGCCCAGCTTGAACCTCTTCCACCTGCTCACCGCCCAGTTCCGGTGCGCCCGACCAGAGTCCCGCATAACAGTCACCACGCACTCTCGTGGTCCTCATGGACATTAGGCCGACATGCCCTCGCCATACCTTCCACATGCTCCAATAGACTCTATTCTCCAGCTCTCGCGCTATCGAGGTGCACACCCTAGCAACGGAAAGGGGCTAAAGCCGCGCACCACGCGCAGACCTCCGTACTGTTGGGTTCAGCAGGCACGACGTGCTAGTGAGAGTGGAGACCGAGAGGAGCGAGGACGCGGGCCTGCAGGTAGCCGTTGCAGGCGACCTGGGCCCGAGGTCCCGAGACGCTCGTCTTACGGGCAGCCTGCGGCCTCCAATTCTGCTCTCGATATCCCTGAAGAGGAAAACTGCGAAGAGGCTGCCCGCCTGAATACAGTGTCCTTCCGCTTTCAGCCAATTCCACCCATCTATGCCGATCAGTTATTCGATTAACAGCGACGGATCTGGATAGACCGGCAGACAATGGGCCTTCCTGAGCTTTGCGGTCGCCTTTGCTCTGGGCCCTCACGAGGAACGCATGAAGAGCAGGAGCGAGACACGAGGTTGTGAGGAGTGGTCGGAAAGGAGGATACACTGGGATGGAGGACACAGAGATATGGGCGAGCTGAGGTTAACGCCATGTACGGTTGGATACGCGAGTGCGCCAAGCCTTCGACATGAGCTTTCGACAAATGACAGTGTATGCGTGGCAGGCCCGAGCCATCCGACAGGTGTATGGGATGAGACTAGTAGGGCTGCGTTCTGTGCCCACTATTGTGTCCCGTCCGTTGCCTTGCAGACTGCCCCCGGGTACAAGTATGCGCAGACTGTATCGAGGCGCATATAGTTAGTGTTGCCAAGAACCCATGCCTGATGCATGCACACCTCAACCTGCGCCAGCGCGCTGAACGAAATCGATCCGTGCTCTCCAATTGCGAGCCCCATCAGCATTCGGAATGAGGGGACCGCGATTCAGTCCGTGCAGCGATGCGCGCGCGCCGGTTGCGGAGAGCGGGCGCGGGAGAGTTTGATGCCACGATTGGGCCACGTTGATCGTGGGCTTGCTGCACCCAGCGCGGACAGGAGGACGAAAGCGAGACCGAGGCAACAAGGGATGCTGGGACCGTCGAGCTCAAACGCAGTGCGAGTGCACGCTCTCGTCCAAGGCGCCGCAACAGAGCGCTGCGCACGGACTGCATGCCGCAGGGATGCTCGCGTCCAATCAGAGATGCAGACCGGCCCGATGACGTCAAAACGAGCGTCTACATACGTGCCAAATGCAGCAGGGCGCGCTCGATGAAAGTCCCACGCTCAGTCTTCGCGCTTTTTTTTGCTGGTGTCCCCGCCCTGCTGCTAGGCCCTAGGGTCGCTCGACTGGGTCTATGCTTGCTTTCAGTCGTCTGTGCTACCCACGGCTCTGCCCCATCTATGTCTCTGGTACAAGAGGAACTCGACGGTCTTCCGCTCCCACTCCCGTGCCTAGCCCCAGCGCAGCGCCCGCTCAATAGGGCTTCCATTCACCGGTCCTCCCTGCTTATCTCCGGACTTCCAGTCGACGAGGCGTACTAGTTCTCATGTGCCCGCTATCGAACCTGAATGCGCGCTCATCGACCAGTTGGTACATGCAGATCTTCGCGCTATCGAGCGGCTGCGCTCGTGCTGACCACTTCACCCGTCGGCCGACAAGGATGCACACTGTCGCTGAGCACGCCAGACAGGCTGCCGGATGATTGCGTGCATCCGCGTCTTGCCCAGACTGCACTGCGCACGATCTCTTCCGTGCAGTGTGCTTTCTTGTCAGTGCCTGAACCTACGTGCGCCTGGCCTTATCGTCCCGGGGAAAGTATGATGGCCGCGTTCTGAGGCCTTGGAGCAGTGCTCTGGCGGTGCCCTTCGGCGAGTCCGGTGCTGGTGCGATTTCTTTCATGTTATTCATTTTACCAAAATCTTTCGCTTCTGTTGCTACCTGAGGGCCATAGATTCGCTCGGTGCCTCACGGAAATGCGGTCAGTGACACATACAAGGAAGAGAGCTAATTACACTACCTCGCGCGTGCACAGCCGGAAAGATTCGCCTAGTCTCCACTAGCGCAGTAGGTCTCACGCAAGCAGTCGCACCTGGCCCCTCCGGTCGAGAGACGGTTGCAGAGGCCATGGATGTTTCTTCACTGGTCAATTCCATTCTGTGCTCATTGGACGCAGCATGAAGTACGAAGGCAACTGCGCATCTTCATCGTCCATACTGGATGAAGCACGATGGGCGATACCCGCAATGTTCCAATCAATGCGGCGTACTGTAGGTAATCTAACCGATCGTGGTGACAAGGAGGTCTGCAAGATTCGTCGGAAATATGTGGTTGGCCTATAGCTATCGAATCTGCCCCTTTACGCGCGCAGCCGGGCCCCGCGACGTACGCCTCTCGACTATCCCCAACAAGTTCTCTTCATGCTCAGCTCCACCCTCAATACTGCTCTCTGCCACGGTGCTGCACGACACCCTCCACGTCCCAGCTGGCGGTTTTTTGGAGTTCATCGTCCGGGCGGGTACTTGGAGACGCAGTCAAGAGTACTACTCCGGGCAGCTTGGTAGGGCTCGGTGTATACGTAGTCGGCATGAAGCAGCGGTTCTCCCCGCCTTTACGCCTCCGTCATGTACCTGGTCAGCGCGACGTCGGACTCTGGCACAAGGATTGGCCCCGTCTTTATCAGGCGGTGACTATGTCCCAAGTCGCTGCTCATGGAGTCGTGCCGGCCGATCGTTGCTCGTGAGGTGCAGCCGATATAATGCTTCGTCCTTCCCTTTGTTGTCGTATTTTGTTCATTATTGCTGCGCCGTCCTATCTACTCTATGTGATGCGGGCGCAAATTCTATGAACGTAATAACAAACGAGACGTTTAAAGCGGCGGGATTTGCGACCGTCCCGGGTTCATGCTGCCTGTGCGACAGCGCCGTGCGACCTCGAGGCGTCATGCTGATCAGCAAAACTCTGGACGCGAGGAGCGCGTCCGCGCGGTGATCTCGTCGGGCCGTGGGCTCAGGAAACAAACGATTCTCGCAGGCTCGCAATAGCGCGTGGCGCGAAAACGCGAAGCGCGAGAAGGCCGGCCCTGAATTTTGCACGTGCCCAGTGCGCCCGATCGTGCCCCACTGCGCGATCGGGCAAGCACTCTGCCCGTCAAACAGCTCCAGCTCTCGGCGGCCGCAAGTTGTTCCGCGTTCATCATGTCCCACATGTTGGAAGTATGTCTGACGTTCCCATCTGATTGAGAAGCTGACTGAGGTAAACGGATACAGTACAGCAGGAGCAATCGTGCAAAATGCCATGGGCCGGCGCCGTGCAAGTGGACCGCGATCGACTTGGGTCTGCTGAGGTACGGGCAAGTGAACAGCGGGCCGTACGGCGAGACGGTGGAATGGCGACATTGGTGCGCGTGATTCAATCTGGCCGATCGTGCGTTCTTTGACAGACTCGACTGCAGGGGTTGCGTCACGCCGCAGATCCTCGCAAGTCTCGCCGCCGCAGGCCTCGAGCGAATTCAGGGCTTCAGCAGTCTCAGGTCCGCCTTCTGTTCCTCCCTGTGCGGAGTGTGTGCTTGACCACAGGTGCTCTAGACCCGAGGACCAGGCCAAAGTTCGCCTCGCAGTGGGTCTCCGCCGGATCGACCCCGCCGACGTCCCTGAGAGCGCCAAGCCACTCGTGATTCCCAGCTCGTCCTCCTCCCCTGCGCCTAGCCAGAGTCAGCGAAAACGCAAGGCAGAAGAGGCAGCTCTGAGCTCCTCCCAGCGCTCCCAATCACGCTCGTCGCAAGATGTCATAGAGATCGACGACGAAGACGTCCCGGAGGATGAGGCTGTAGACGAGCTGTATGTGATGCTGAAGACCAGCATTGTTGCGGTGCAGTACTACAAAGGCCAGCATTGATACTTGTATGCACTCGCGTGTGCTCACTTGGCTCCTACCGCCGCCCATACAGGTCTGGTCGGACCAGGCGAAGAAGTGCGACTGGTTCGGGAGCCGCACAACAAATATGACAGGTGCGTATATGCTTCGTTAACCCTAACGTTTACTGACCATCTACCCTCGTAGGAACGCTATACAGGTGAAGAACATCGGCCACGTCCAAGTCGGGCACGTACCGCGCAATGTGGCGGCGAAGCTCGCACCGCTGATGGACCGCAATGTCGTCACTGTCGAAGGAGTCATGCACGAGGGCAACCGTACGTCGCATATCCGTCCCCCACATGTTATCTCGCTCACAACATGCAGTGACTGGATTCAGCTACTCGTTGTCCATGTATGTGTCCTTCTGCCATGTCCTCCCTCGGCTTCTAACCAACTCCCACAGGACCCTCAAGATCTACGGCGCCGCGGATCAGCGCGCTCGTCTCGAGCCGCTCCTCGTCTGGGCGACCCCCGGCCAGCGAGGCTTCCCCCCGCGCAACAGTACGGGCTCATATCCCGTCGCCGGAGCACCCGCCTCTCGCGCGCAAGTCCCCGCCTCGCAGCCCGTCGCGGCTCCAGTCGCCGGACCAAGCCAGCCGGCGGGCCAGCGGGGGAAGGCTGCACTCGCGGCGCAGGAGGCCGCGCGCCGCCAGCAGCAGGAGGCGATGCAGCGCGCGGTGGAGCTGCGGCAGATGCTCACCGGGCTGGAGAAGGTCGACGACGAGGGCCGGCGGAGCTCCCTCCTCGACACGCTCTGCGCCGTCCAGGACGTGCTCGGATTGCCGCTGCACCCGAGTCCGCCGGGGACGCAGAGCGGGGAGCTGAAGGTCGACCTACTAAAGCACCAGGTGCGTGTAGTTAGTGCTAGTGATCTCGTGTGATGCTCACGAGGAGATGCGCCGTAGAGTCAAGCGCTCAAGTGGTGCATAGACCACGAGTACCCGCAATTACCGAAGACCGAGGCGGACAAACCGGTGCAGTTCTGGCAACTGCGCAAGGCTGGGGGAAAGGTATGCTGTTTGACCGTCCTAGTTACAGCTGTGGTCGCTGACTCCTTGATTACGATAGACGTTCTATTTCAATCGTAAGTCGTGGCCTCGCTCTACAAGAAACTATGCTTACTTGTCTGTAGTTGCGACAAATACCCCTCAGATGATGGCTCCGGTACTCGGGCGAGGCGCGTTGTGTGCAGATAGCATGGGTCTGGTGCGCCCGAACGTAGATACAATCTCAAGCATGAGCTCATTCTCTTTGCAGGGCAAAACGCTGACGATGCTGGCCTTGATTCTCGCTACGAAGACCGACATTCCTATAGAATGCTCAAAGTCGACGCTCATCGGTATGTCTTTTTTTAGATAACAAGGCTATGCGATCTAATATTGATCCGTAGTTGTGCCACTCTCTGTGCTCTCAAATTGGGAGAAACAGATTGAGGACCACGTCGTCGATGGCGCGCTCACTTCCTGCATCTACTACGGCGCATCGCGTTCCATGAGTCCCGACGAGCTCAAGAAATACGATATCGTGATCACGACGTACCAGACGGTCACAAAGGAGCACGGTGACATGTCTGCCGGAAGCGGCGAGTCGAGTAAAAAGAAAAGAAGTCCCAGAAAGGACTGTTCGACGTGCGCTGGAAGGTTCGTAATCTCGTTTGTATCATTGTTCATTAGCTGAAATGATCCTAGCGGGTGATCCTCGACGAGGGCCACAGTATACGCAACCCCAGGACCAAGATGGCGAAGGCCGTTTGTGCGCTCGAAGCTCAGCGGCGGTGGGTTCTGACGGGCACGCCTATCGTACGTTGCGTTTTCCTGCAAGTCTACTGATTCAAAGCTGATGCTGGGCCCGATAGATCAATTCACCCAAGGTATATGGCTCTTCCTCATGACCTTTCGGCTCACTTAACAGAGATCGTTATAGGACCTCGGATCTATCCTCACCTTCCTCCGCATCTGTAGTCCGTTGGACAATGATGACTTCTACAAGCGTATGGTCTTGCGCCCCCTGAAGGACGACAATCCCAGCGGCGCGGAACTGCTACGGGTACGTTGCGACAATATTCGCGCAAACCGTGATTCTAAAATCTCACTGAAGGCGTTAATGAGCCATGTCTGCATTCGGCGCACGAAAGAGGTCATACACCTATTTACTGATGTTCATTAGATTCTGACGACCGTCATTGCTAGATGCAAGACAGCGAAGGCAATCATCTGGTCCCCCTTCCTCCAGTACGCCAACGAGGCATCATGGATAACGATTTCCTGACCTGTTCTCTAGGTTGATGTTACCGTCGTCCCGGTGACTCTGTCTCCGGAAGCAAGAGTAAGGCAGTATGCTTCAGTGAGCTTCCCCGAGCTAAATCGAATTGCCATAGGAAATGTACGACGCAGTCGAAGAACTTTCAAAGGAACGCTTCAGTACGCTCATCGAGAGACATGGCGGCATTCATTCTGCAGCGGTGAGTTTCTTCAACATTAGCTTTCTCGCACAATGGTTGAATGTTAGTCTCAAGGTCCAGTCTAACGTCCTGAGCATGCTCACTCGCATGCGACAGCTCGCTCTGCATCCAGGTCTTGTTCCCGCGAACTACCTTGAACAGCTCCGGGCGACAGAGGAGGATGGAACACCTACAGAAGCAGCGCCTCTGACACCACAAGAGAAGGCACGGCTACAGGCAATCCTGGCGCAAGGCATCGAGGACAGCGAGGAGTGCCCGATCTGTTTTGACATCATCTCTGAGCCACGAATCACGGTCTGCGCCCACATGTTTTGTCTGGCTTGGTACGCATATCTGACGCTTCTTCTCGACACAAAAACGAAGCTGACTCTGTTCTAGCATAACCGAGGTCATCGCACGAGACGCGAAATGCCCTATGGTCTGCGTTGTTGAGCTGTTTCCTTCTCCACGCTGCTGATGAACTCTTTCATCGCCAGGATCGCCGCCCCTTGGGAATAACGGACCTTGTCGAACCTGCGCCTCCGACGGACCTAACGCAAGCACCCGTAAGACTGGACGATGAGGATGCTGCAGACGACAAATTACGATCCGGATCATCAGCGAAGATCGATCAGCTAGTACATTTACTGAAGCTCACTCCCGACACGGAGAAGTCGCTTGTCTTCTCTCAATTCACCTCATTCCTAGATAAGGTGCGTCCCTCTTTTCAACCTGGGTGCACTGACTCTCAACGTCTGAGATACATTCCAGATAGCAGAAGCTCTAGAAAAGGAGGGGTATGTGGTAGCCCATCACACCGTCCCACGATGATGTAGCTAAGGCCACCTGATTTAGTATCCCATATGTGCAATTCGACGGGAAGATGTCAGCGCGAAGACGCCAAGAGACTATCGCACGATTCTCCGTCCCCCTCGGTGCTAATCCCTCGTCTTCCATTCTGCCAACTGTCTCGGAACCATCCCGTCCGAGTAGACGTACGCGCGCCAGCCAGCCTACGTCTGCAGATACCGTGGCCATCCTCGATGACGATCAGGACGACGACTTCATTCTTTCCGATCACGATACCGATGATGACTTCGGAGATTCCGACGGTGCAAGGCGTCGGAAGAAGACAAGAAATTGGAAAGGGAAGCACAAAGCGTCCAACACCGCTATGTCCACCTTACGCCGCAATTCCCATCGACTAGATGGACCAAATCCCAAGGTCATGCTGATCTCGCTCAAGGCAGGGGCATTAGGGCTTAACCTGACGGTCGCAAACAATGTCTACCTGTAAGCTTCTTGAGCTTTTACTGAAGTGGTTCCTAACACTTCCCTCAGCATGGATCCGTGCGTTGATTTGATTACCCACCCAGCATTGGCACCGAGCGCTAATATATATATTTCCATTCATTCACAGATGGTGGCAGGCAAGTGGTCCATCGTCGACGTACTACTTCATGGACTGACATCCAAACAGGAAGGAATAGAAAGCCAAGCGATTGACCGATGCAACAGGTGAGGAATTATAATTCAGCAATGCAACGACAGGCTGATACGCCCAAAGGATCGGCCAGACGAAGCCGGTCCACGTATATCAACTCATAGCTGAGAATACTGTAGAAGCGAAGGTACGGTGATCCGTAGCCAGCAACATCACAGAGGCTTTGGATGACATTTCCCGCCCCTAGGTCATTGATATCCAAGAAGAGAAGAAAATGTTGATAAAACACGTACGTTTCTTTTACGACTATCATATATGTCGATCGGTTTATATTGTGCACGCACAGGCATTCTCTGGAATCAAGACCACCGAGACGCAACGCCAGAAAAAGGAAGCGCGATTACAAGGTATGAACTCGTGTACTCGTCGTTTGCGAGCGAATTCTAATGTGCGACGCGACATGGTCAGAGCTTATTACCCTGTTTGGCGTCAGGAGAGAGGCTACGCAGCCAAGCGGGTCCAGAAATTAGCAGACGTTGGTTCAATATCGTGCCTGAACTCAGGTGTTTCGTAGATCATGTTTACCTGGAATTGAGTTGGTTCCAATACATCTGTCTTTCCATTGGCATTACTTCATTAGAACTACACACTGGCTTTGATCCTTTCTCCTGCCGAAGCCATATGCACCGACTAGAGTCTAGCATGAGCCAAGAGGGAAACTTTTCGCTCCTCTTAACAAATACTCTCGCACAACTTCATGTCTCGATGAGGCGTGGAGCCGAAACCGATTGAGCCTCCGTCGTTGCTGATACGAAAGCTACGACTCAATCACCTCAATCCATGCGATGGGAGTTCGACAAGTCACCAGTGCATCGCGCTAAGATTGAGTAGCGTGCACTGCCAAATTGGGACCATGATTGTGATGCACAGCGATTTCCCGGGGAGAACTTCCAGCATGAAAGGACAACAGGTGCCGCGCAGATGGAAAGGCAAATAGTTACTCTCGTGAGATCCTTTGCAGCAGTCCGGAAGTACTCTCAGCGAGACTGTCTCCGGAGAAGCGGGGAATATAGAACTTTTCTGCTCCGCGGAAGTCTAGAAACTCCGAAAATAGGCGGGAGGGAGTTGAGTAATAGATGGGCAACAACATTCCTGCGACATTGTCGTGGGATAAGGAATTGAATTGACCATTGTGGCAGCCACTAACTTCCGCTCGAAGTGAATCTGGCAGATCGTGAGGAGGAACGAATCCACACCCTTGTCGGTCCCCGCGTGACTGAGTCTAGCGCTTTGGTCACGAGTTATGCCCCCACGCACGTGCACTGTGGAAGCTGGTAGTGCGGTGGGGGTGCGGTCCTCGCCTCGCCGCACCAGCTGTCGTGGCAAGTACAAGATGATTCTGACGTATAGCGGATTTTCTTGCGAGGACGCAGAATTGCATCCTCTGTTCAGTGAACAGCTAGATCAACTTATATGCGGGATTTGCGAAAGTCATTACTGAAAATCGAGTATACATAGGCCAAAGCGGAACTGGCGGCGCTCCACGCACAGCGTGCTTCGATCCCTGACCCCCGCGCACATCAAACCCAAAATTATGCGTAGAGCATATGAATACAGTAGTAGAGGCTATGCCCGCCGTGTCAGCGCTGCATGAGGTCCGAGGCGTTTTCTTACAGGACCCGTATAACACGCCAGACGCATTTCTCTCGCCCTCGGACCAGGCACGAGCGTGGCAGCTGCAAGTGTATAAAAGGAGTATTCGAAGCGCCTGGCCGCGCCCGGGGTGAAGTGGAATTGACCGTATACTCTCGATACGTTTTTTGAGATTCCCCGGCCTTGATGATGCAGTGATAAAGCAGATCTGTGAAGTGCGGCTCTGAGACAGAGCCTGGACAATCATGAAAAGGGAAGACGGACCATCAGGAGCACGGTACGATGCGCAACATGCTCAATGGGCCCTGCGAGAGACTCTTACGGGTATAAGGATTCTAATACATTTCTCCTGTTGAGATCAGGTTCTAGTGAGACAGATGCCCACGGCTCGAGAGAGCGAGAGCCGCGCATGTACTGATCCTAGACGGGCGGGAGATGCTGGAAATCGGGAATGGAAAGTCCAAGTACTGAACTGGAGGGAGGGAGGGAGGGAAAAGAAAACGACGAAGAACAGACTGCATCGGAGGAGAAATGGTGAGCCTGGCATTAGTCTGTAGGTGTGATCTCGGGCAAGACGAGTATCGAGCGCAGGTTCAGGGAGACTGTCATAGTCGAGCCAAATGTAGCCGGTCGTTGATGATGCGAGACATAGCCTGGTGCTGTCATTAGTCTGGAC
Organism: Gelatoporia subvermispora B; assembly: GCA_000320605.2. Lineage (NCBI taxonomy): Eukaryota > Fungi > Basidiomycota > Agaricomycetes > Polyporales > Gelatoporiaceae > Gelatoporia > Gelatoporia subvermispora. Next base: position 134,248 of record KB445816.1, read on the forward strand.
TGTGGGAGAGCATAACAGTAATTACGAGGCCGTCTTTGGATGTCACAGAGCGCGGTCCAAAACAAGGCACGAACGAGACAGAGATGAAAATTCGCCAGTACGGCTGAGGGTCGGATGGCGTCATTGAACCCTAACCCGCTCGCCATCCAGCCACGATCGGATCGGATCGAGCGCCCCCGGCTCCAGCGAGGTCGCGCCTGCCTCGCGGTGCACGCGTTCTGAGCTGGGCAGCGCAGGCATTGACTAAACCTCGCGCAACTCACTGCGACACTTTGCACACTCATTCCGCAAACCCGGTTGCTCCACTGAGGGTGCACTACCCTTCCTGCTTGTACGCTTGGATGTCCTCTCTGCGACCGCTCTTGTCCCTGTCGCGTGCTGATCTGCTCGCCACGGTCCGCTGTCTCTTTGCCCATTGACCTGCTCATAGGCCTCTCCTCTTGAGCGCCGCAAGCTTGACTCTCGCACGACCCTTGGTCGACGCTTATCGGCTGGCGCCCAAGCTTCTTGCTGGATCGGTCACTGCCTATGTCTCCAGGGGATTATGCCAGGTGCACACGTATGTCTCATTCTGGCGCTGCTTCATCTGATACCCAGCGGAAGCTTACCTAGATCTGGTACATTGTGCTGCCAGCCGGCGAGAGCCGCTATGCAGCCGGCAGATTGAGACCCAACAAATGAAACTGTCACGCACCGAGATATGCTCGTGTTGTCTGTGGAGGACAGTTGCGCACAAGGTGGAACCCAGGTATGCATATATCCTCCCTTTACCGAAAGATCTCCGACCGAAATAGATTCAGCACGGAATCTCGATACATCATATACGTCTGCGTTTCCTCTGTGCTGTTTCGCCCCATTTCGGCGCTTTGAAAAGGCCGCGCATGCCCTGCCTGGTACGTGCTTACTCAGAAACGACGGCATAAGTGCCATTGATCATACACGCTCCTAGTCTACAGCATCGCAGGGCGTTCATCAGGCGGCGCAACTCAGGAAAACGGTCGTTCGGCCAGCCATGAACGAGTGGCGCTGTCTCCTCATCCCGCTGGGGCGCACCATCCCACTCTGTGCTGCTCACTTTACGGGACTACTTGACAGCTCTCGGCCGATGCAACAGCGTGCACTCTTGTGACGTGCACTCTTGTGACGTGGGGGAGACGCGATGCATTTCGGGAGATGGATGTACGGCATTCCAGTGAGTCCACCAGTGTCATTCTCGCGAATCGGAGGTAACCCGAATCGTCACAGACTAAAGCATCCCCACGCGCCTAAAATCCCGTCCGCATCCTTTAATATCCAGCCAATTCTAGAGCGGTACTACTCCACTCGTAGAAGCAGACTAGCAGTGTGCATCGTGCTTGCATGGCTCTTGTGCTGTAGCCTCAAAGTACAGAATATATTTGCTGGTCCCTATTACATGCCGGACAGTCACACACATACTCCAGATGCAAAAAACGTGATAACACGAGCTGCGATCACAATCACGCAATCATCAATGCATATGGACTTATGGTCACACGTCCTAAGCTCGATGAACTCGACTTCGGAAAGTGTCGCACCGTCTAAGAACCCTTTTTTGGAGCTCCTAGATGAGCTGTAGAGTACCTAGGTTATTAACTACGTTGTATGCAAAGCCTCTAGAGTGAATAGCGATGGTCTAAAAATGAATCCGAACGTGCGGCCCCAATGTCCACAGGGGCTGATTCTTCCTCGGGCGGTCCGATCGAGCGGCTACAGGGACGCGCGGAATACCGATGCCATCGAATAGAAGGGTCTTTTTTTTGAACTAGTACGGCGACGTCCTCCGGAACTTGGGAAAGGCGGCAAATGAGGACCGTTGCGCGGGGGAAAGAGGAGCCAGGGAGTGTTCGGCACCGTCGGCACGTCAGACGATGCTGACAACTTAGACGTATACAATGTACAATACTAAAAGTATAATACACTAGAAGCTCAATTTGAGCGTAGATAACGTGAGTAACAGCATGCGAAAAGAGACGAGAGCACACAAGTCATACGATAACCGGCACGACATAGCGGAACGAAGAGATCGCCGAGAGATGGACATAGCAGGAGATTCATAACGGATGCATTATAGGGTAGCCAACCTTCCTTTTGATACCAACCCGAGCGCTGTCAAGCTCGCTCAGCCGAATAAGTTGGCCAGTGAGGCATGGTTGGTTGACCAGCCGTAAACGCGGGTAGATTTGTAGAATGTCTATTAGTATGCGCGGGGAGCGAGTAATGCTATACAGATTGGTGAGCACGACGCTAAGCAACACAGCAACTGGATAGCTTTACTGTATTGTAACTTCCCTCCTCGAGCTTTACGAGCTCATAGTGACTCTGAGCGCGTGTAAATTGTGGGGAGACAATTTGCTGAGAGGAGGCTGAGGCATTGCAGTGATGCGATTGCGCGTACTGCGGGGTATATTCCGAAGGCTGCGGGCAACAAAAATAAAACATGGCGTCACTAGGATCCCGAGTTCTCAGTACGCGCAGTTGTGCTGGAGAGCATAACTGGCAGACATAGAGACAACACTCGCCGAGAAGGGGGGGCTCGAAGTGGCGCTCGATGCGGAGGGTGTTGCAGGATAGGCGAGTCCGTACGCGAAGAAGGATGAGTTGGGCCTCGAGTACGTCTGCTGCATGCTAGGTTGCGGCTGAGACTGTACATAGTAATGCGAGGTCTGCGGGATTGATAGAGGCGGTGGGGGACTGTGCCCGTGTGGCAAGTCCGGTTCCTGCGCGTCGTATGGCATTGTGAGTTGCGCTGCAAGTACGTGCGGCTATCCCAGCTTACAATGTAGTTGGCGCCCTTATCAACCATCTGCCTATGTTTTCCTTCCCGCTCAAGGCCGCGATCGTCGCTTGGTGTTGGGAGCTCGGTTCGGCGGCTCAGGTCTGGACGCAACTGCGCGTTCTTCAGCTCAACTTGGCGGTGAAGTTCTTCGATCTCTCGGTGTAAGAGCTCATTGTCATGTTCAAGCTCACGAATTCGAATGAGAGGCGGCGGTAACGCAGCTACTTGGTCTGGCGAGAGCGCAAGAACGATCTGCAGCTTCGCCACCGTTTGCTCGAGCTGTGCGTTACTGCCGCGTGAGTTACATATCGTAAAGTGTGTATACCTGTGAAAGTGCCGCACCTGCGCAATGTATGCCTTGCGCTTCGCGCGGTGACGAGCTTGAGCTGTATGTCGCGCCGTGAGTGCCCGAAACCGGGATACAAGGGCAGTATGGCTCGCCTTTCGCGTTCCTCGAGCGTTCAGGTCGCTCGTACGACGGCCGCTGCCGTGGAAGGCATGCAATGCTCTGGTCCGGGAGACCAGTCGACGAAGTCGGCGGCGTCATGTAACGTGAGTGACAGGGGGCGCGTAGGTGATCGGGGTTGGCCAAAGTAGGGGGATCAAACACAACGTACAACGTACTTATAGAGATGAGCAACCTTTGTAGCCGCTCAAAGTGGGGGCTTTGCGGGCTGCCTCGCTCTATCGAGCCGATCCTGGATCTTGTGGCAAGTAGGAGGCGACCCAATAGCACTGGATGCGCTAGTCCATTCGGCAAGAACTCTCGCTTGCAGTGGCTCAGCGTAGGGCGGCGAACTGCGTGCCCCGAGAATCTCTGTCAAGAAGACAATTGCCCCCGCTCAATATAGATAAGCATCATCTCGTGGCGACGTTTTTTCGAAGGTAAAGTCCCCGTGATAACTTGCAGGGTCGCCAGCGCCCACGAAACAGTTGCCGCATGTGGGCGGCGCACCGCTCGAATCCAGGCAGCTCTGCTGCCCCAGATCTGCGTGACTGCGCGAGGAGCACGACGGGGCATGCTGCGGGAGTGGTCTTGCTGGCGGCTGCCTTGTCTTCGCGAATGCTACCTGAGTGGAATGTCCAATTATGTCAGTGTACATTTGCTGAAGGTCTCGTCCGTATGAGAACACGGGATACCAGCTTGGGGCACGCCCCGTCCACCGCGGTCGTTTTGGAGGACCTCTCCCATGAACCGCGCGATATGGCGGCCGGTTGCCAGAGAAAGATGCGTCTCCTCTATTCACCGAGCTCTAAGAGGTCCTTGAGCACCAATTCAAGCACGGCCAGCTTTTACTAGAAGCCGTAACGCATCTGTTGTTCGGCTCGTATGAGACGACGTCATACCAGAGGTTAGAGCTCCTTGGGGACGGTATGTGCCTCCATCTTCGTTGTGTGCTCAACCTGACTTTACGCCCAGCGCTCATCGATCTCGTCGTCATGAGGTATTTACACTTCAAGTATCCACGCGCAACGTCTGGCCAACTGTCTTGGGCTCGTTCTCGAGCTGTATACGCTTCGGCGCTAGCTTGGGTAGCCGTCAACTGCCTCGAATTGCACAAGATGATGCTGGTCAACAACGTTGGTCTGAGCGCCGCTATTGGGAAATACGTGCCGATTCTCAAGGATATCTCGAACCTCGACATCATCAACAATGGCTGGAAGCAAGATCCTCCGAAGGCCATCAGCGATGTGCTCGAGAGTGTTCTGGGAGCGGTCCTAGTCGATTGTGGCTATGATTTCGAGAAAGCTGCCGCTGTCGTTGAGCTCACGATGGCTGACCTACTTGCGGTCCTTACCCCGGGATCCGATATCCGAGCTCATGGTCTGGGCAGCACAATCAAAGTGTTGCAAGATCACCTTCCGGTTCGTACGAACAACAGTGTACCAGAGTTCCAGCTGACACATTCGTCCGCAGCAAACTTCACAGCAGGCCTGAAATAAAACGCCACGACGCGTACTCAATCATCGCACACGATATCGATGTTGTAGGCCAACCCCCCGAGGGCGAAGGCTCTTGCGGCGGATCGTGGTCGCGCGGTGCTCAGCAACCCTGACTCGCCGTATTTTCTGGCCAAAATATGCGACTGTGTGAAGGTTCCTAGTTCAACTGATGCCGAGCATGAAGTCCAGGAAGCGATTGATACGAGCGAATACAAGGCGCTCGATAATGGGACGGAGATTGGGTTCGCAGCGCTTGCGCGCGTCACGGAGGAGGAATTTGGCGAGTCGCGCGGCATCGCGGAGGATGCAGCGAAGTCAGATCCAGCCCCAGTTCTAGCCGGCATCGAATCGCTCTCGGCCAACATAGATGAAGCAATGCAGCTACATCTCGACTCGGAAGTACAGGATATAGTCTTGCTTCTGCTCTAAAGTTGGGTCGTCCGAATGTTGTAGGATTATATAGCTGTGCCGGCGGGTTGGACTGTAGCGCCAGATATCAAGAATTTATGTCTCAACTGATGTTCACGGTGCATGGTGCCTTGGTAGCACTTACAAATGGCTCTTTATATGATTAACGATGTGACTAGTTGGGCTTCTCACTTGCTCTTCATTATGGTGCGCGTCTTCTTCTGACCAGTGTGCCTTCAACACATCCCGCGACGACTTTCGCCCATGATACCGATTTTGCAGCACATAGTTGCCGTTTTACTTTACTGCAAGGCCGTGTAGTGTTTCCGTGCCACAGAATGGAGTAATGAGCATTCACTGGGCCCCACACCCAAAAAACGCTGCTTTTCCAGACATTTCCATGCTTTGTGTCAACCCACAACGTGCGACTCTCCTACGCACGTCTACGCCTGTGAACTAGCCTTCTCCGACGGGAATATCACAATGACGGCTTAGCAAATTTCATCGCGTGGCAGTGTCTGTGAAACGACCGTCCGTGATCATACGCCTTAGGCAAGGAACGTGGACAATTGGAAATACGTTTCTCTGCGGCGTGATATGTCTCGGAAGCTGTCGGTTGTCCGACCGACGCGGCTAGAATAGGGGTGAGCTCTCTTGATTGCCGCGGATGTTATAAAGCTGATGTAGGCGGACTAGGTTCAGGCTGACATACACCACATCATGCTTGATTTCGTACGCTGCACACCACGATGGTAGAGCTTGCGACTCCGATATTCCTCGAGCAGCTGAAAGCAGCATATCCATCTAACACCGTGTTGGCAGGCAGTGACATAGTGCTGTCGAACCCGTGGTATCTGGTCGCTGCAGTCGCATTCAGTACAAGCAATGGACCCGAGGCTATCCCCATCGTCTGAGAGTACGCGGTGCAAAACTTGGCCGATGTGCAGGAGAAGGGCCTGAGCCAAGAGCAGGCCCAGCAAGAGCGATTGACTCTGGCCCGGAGACTCTCAGAGAGCCGCTCCTGCAGTCAGGTCTGCTGAGCGGCATGCCGCGAGTAAGTTACCAAACCGAAGACCCTGAATAGACCGCTCAAAGTGCATATTATAGGTTATTCACAGCCTTCTTGCGCTTAATGCCGTCATGCCGGACGAACTGCGCGAGAAGCAGGTTCTGAGGTGCGAGGCATGCACCCCATTGCAGGACGAGCCTCAGCTGATACGACTGCTCTCGCTCATCGCACAGAGACACGAACCCGCACATGCCCGATTTCGACAAAAGCGGGCGTGACCTCTTCCTCGCGATGTATCGCGATACGGGTGATTCGGTGCAGAACCTGCTTGACACTGCATACCCCGATCTCGGTCAGTGTCTCGAGTCCCTGCCTTCCCTCCCATCACTCACACAAGCTCACGTCCGGTAGGCTGGTGGTGCAACACGATCGGGTACGGCGTGGCGTACGGCGGGACCGGCGTGCTCTCGCAAGTCTCGCGCTGCCTCTGTGTACACCTCGCGCAGTTGGGCTTGGTCTCGTCGCACTACAAGACGGAACATGTTACTTGTCGTGGGTCATAGCTGAGCCACTCGCTGACTCACCTTGATCTTTTTCGCTCTGCACGTCAAGCATCCTGTCTTACTACGGGTATATTTAGGGCACTTCTTCTGTGCGGCGACATCAGGAAAATGTTGCCTCTGCTTTGGCGCCACTTTTCCTTCTTTGGGCTAGAAAAGCAGGGAAAGCGAGAGGATCCCAGTCCCAGGGGACTGGGATTTTCCCACTTCTACCGCTTTAAGGGCGCTTATTGCCCGAAAAAGAGGTAAAAGCGGTCAAAGCAAAATGGAGATTTTGCTGATGGACGTCCTGGCGCGAAGAGGTGTTAACAAAAATGCGTTCTGGAGCGTGCTGCTGGGCAAAGTATGCTGCGGGAACGTGATGGCTAGCAGGAGGGCTATGAAGAAAGCATCAAATCTATAAGAGGTGGAGGAAGAAGATGGCTGCAGACTCACTAATGAAAGCTGTCGGCCATCATGTCCAGGGAATGTGTGCGGGTCGCAGATTCAAGCTGAGTGGCACCTTGTCCATCCTTAAGACGCATGCTCATGAGTAAATTTTCTGCGACGGCTAAGGTGACATACATGTGAGTAATGGATATCTCCACGTTTCTTATTCTCCGCCACCGCCCGCGCGAGGGACCGGAAAATTCCATGTCCCCACTGCTGGGGCGCACTCCTAAGTTGCGGGATATCCGTGACACTCCTTCGCTGCGCGCGGAGCCATGCGCTCTGAATATACTACTAGACTCGCATGTGGGCTCCCAAAAGCCCTTGTGTCTCCAACTACATCATGTGCATTGTGTAATGCTCAGGGCCCCGTTCTTTTCACTATTGAAGGATTCGGGACCGCCTTGCTCCTGAAGCAGAGCTTGTTGTCATCGACGGCAGTAGCGTGCAGGAGCGCCTCACTACCGTTTGGCAGCCGAAGACGTCCAGCATTGGCAATTACGCGCCCCTTGCAGTCCCCATGTCGAATTCTTCTAGTAAGTACCTCGCTGTTGTGATCGAACTTCTACTTCTAGTCAGGTATCGACACCCCCACGAGAACATCCGAGTCCATGTTATTCTACCTAAGCAAATTCCAAGCACGTACTCAAGCAGCCTCTGCTGCTTGCCGGACGTTCCGGAGTGCCTGCTCCGAGCGGGGGCGAAGGTCAACCTTGAACGTATCCGGCGTCCTGTGCGAAGTGAACAAGTTAGTAAATCAATGGATAGCACGGACATTGCCCCAGAATAACTCACCTGAAGACAGGGTTATTGAACGCGACAACGGACTCGATAACGTTCCCATGCGCGTCCTTCGCCTTGTCGATATCGAATGCCGAAAGCATCGACACCATCACAATCCACAGGGACTGCTTGGTCAGGTGAGAGCCAGGGCACCGTCCATCCGCGGAGATGCCTCAGCGCCACACATACGTTGCTCAGCACTACAGTCATAATCAATGTACGAGACTAGAAAGCTTACTGAGAGGCGCAGGCGCACCGCACAAATAGCGGGAGAGGGAACGAATGAGGGACAGGGCGTGCGCCGGCAGCCGGTTCAGAGCAGTAAATAGGATATGTGCGCGGCCAGTGCGAGAGGGGCCAGCGTCGCGAGCAGAGTCGAGCTGCGGGATCAGGGTACTCGCGGCACGGTCGGAGGGAAGAGGTTTATGCTTACGTACGCTCTGCGGGTGCGACCGGGCCGAGATGATCAGACATCAACTTCGCAGACGGATAGGCTGGCGTTGGGGTTGGCGCCTTGCGCTTAGAGCAGGAGGCCAGGAGCTGGCCCCGCACTCTAGATCTATTTGGGCGCATGCGGGGGGTGACCAGGGGAAGAATTCACTGGATGCGGGAGAGAAAAGGCATACCGAGATGAATGCACATTGCAGATACAGGCACGGGCGAAGTCTGGCCCTGGCTGAAGCGAGAGATGGTGATGCTTCCGCGGCGCCGCTCGCGCTCACGAATCGTCGCCTGCCGCTCGGCGGCGACCTCTTGCTCGGCGCGGCGCTCACTCTCGAGTCTCGACTTCAGGTCTTGAGAAGATCTGCGAGGGGGACAAGCGGAGCAGGACGAAGGTGTTGTGGTGGGTAACAAGGGAAGTCCAGAAATATACCATAGGAGCAGTGGGGCGGTGGGGGGGAATCAGCAGAAAGCCGTCAACGGGGTCCCGCGCGAAGGACAGTTGTGCGGCGCACCTGTTCTATTATCTCTGCGCAACTTTCGTCGATGTTTGTTATCATCGGCGCAGACGTGGGCTCGCGCTCTTTCAGCATGGTGGTGGTTGGCTGGATTTTCAGCTCCGTTGTGGACATCTTACGATACTATCGCAGATAGGGCTTCGCGGGAGGCGGCAGCAAAAGCGGAGGCAGACCTGGCGGCGGAGCGGAAGTGAAATGCTGGGGGAAACAAGAGGGGAGCAGTCAGAGGAGATTGGCGCGCAGGGTGTTGTACTTGAAGGAAGAGTATTGGGAGGATGAGAAGAGAAGACTGATCCATTTTCTCGACCCGCCTTGTTGGCGCCTGCTGGCGGAGCGCGCACTTGGCGGCGCGCTACGAAGATCCTGGAAGTTCACGTTTGGTTGAGGCCCTCTCGGAGGCGCAATCGCTTTCGCATGGGCCGCAGGGTAGGGATTACGACACTCCCAAGGAGGATTTTGGTTTGCCGGTAGTACTGGAAAAATGGCATACCGTAAAATTTCAGTAGGGCTCGCAGGCCTGGTGGGTCAGCCATCCGAAAACGTGCAGCCAGAAAAGCAGGCTGTGAGATTGGATCTGCATCTAAAGCCATCTCACACTAAACGATGAATGCGGGAAGGTGGGCCTTGGCGAGCCGGCTGGAGCCCTAGAGGCATAATTTTCAATAAAGTCCTCGCTACGTATTACATTCCCTGTTACCCCCTTCCAGTGAGCTCGCGCTGTCGTCCCCCAGTGGCTGCCAGCAACCTCCGCGCATATGGATTCTACGTCGGAGTACTACACTCCGGCGCAGAGCTATCATTCGTCATTCTCCGACTCGGTCTCCACTTCTCAGGCTTGGACGACCGTCGAGGCGACCAGCGATCCCTATAGTATTGTCACCGCAGGCGCAAGCTTTGAACACGAGAAAGAATCAGTCAGCATCTCCTCCCCACATGCAGATGGGTACCTAGAGGGGTATCGCAATATTCACCTTCGAGAGAACGATCGACTCTACTACCATCCCTCGAGTTACGCAGCGTATGCGCCTCCGACCCCTGTTGAGCACCATGTGATGGAGACAGGCAGGCACACTTCGTCGCATTGGGAGTCGCCGAAGTTGCCACCCGCGGTGCAATTTGGACCGTCTCTGCTCTCAACGCACGGCGGCCGAGCACCCCTTCCGGTAAGGTAGATTCTGTTCTAGATCTTGCTGCCTCTGAAACGGTTTGCATGACGTATGTCAAGGCTGCTCTAGCCTGCGGGGACAACTTCGAGCGTGTCATCGACTCGTATCAAAGCTCTACAGATTCCTCGCACGATGATAGTGCCCACCGAAATGACGAAGGATCGGGCGATGCAGCACAGCACCATTATCAAGCGCAGTATTACGCGGGGTCATTTGACACCGCTCAGTACCAGTATGCGAGCCCTCTGGGCATTGAAGATCAATGCGGGAGTCTGACCTCTCGCGGTGACTCTGTCAAGGTGGAGGAGTACGAACATACATATGCCATAGAGGAGAACTTCACAGAGGTACGTCTCACCCTTGCTGCTACGTAGCATATCCTGAGGGGCACTGAATGTAGGGTGCACTGCGGGACGACGTGTATTCGTACGTTGACGTGAAAACACCTGTCAACTCCGAGCTACTTTATTCGCCGGACGTAGCTTCGCCTGACAGTGTATATTCTCATGTTCGCTGGCCGCTCCTGCAAACATCTCGCAGTTACACCCTGGCAGATGCAATGACAGAACCGCAGCATCCCACGCCGCAGCATCGGTCGCCTATTTCCGAAGAGGAAGTTCCAGAGTCTCCTCCCATGGCATCTCTGCTGCCGGAGCTCCTTGCATCCAGCCGCGCACCCAAGCCACAACCAACCCAGCCGCGGCCGCGCGGTCGACCAAGGAAGGTTGATACCAGTGTCAGCAAGACTCTGTTGGATCTACCTGCGGCACATCCTCACCAGGAACTAGGCTCATCTGCAATGATGTCAGGTCTTGCGTCGTCTTCATCTTCTCACAGTCTGGATACTAAGATCTCCTCGGCATTCGGCCAAGTACCTATGTCTCTCGACAAATCCTTGATCGCAAACTGCGACCTCAAACCGGGCCAGGCGATCTTCAAGCTCAATAGCATGTGCGCGGTGATCGAACCGGCCAAGAAGGAGCCCGCCATGGCCTGTCTAACTTGTCGCCAGCAAAGGATCAAATGCATACCCGCGCTCCCAGGGAGCGAGGATCAAAGGTGCACGTGAGTTTGCTTCCATCCCGTCTACCCACTCTCCACTGACCGGACAACAGACCATGCACACTACAGTCACTACGAAGTTGTGTGTACCCGAAGGAGTCTCGCAGCGGTCAGCGCAAGCGTGCGTGCCGCGCTGCCAAGGTCCGTGCCCTCGTTGATGGTGCGTCCAGCTCGGGAGCCGAGCCCAGAATGAGGAATGCAGTGGCATCAGCTGCATCAAGAACTGGTGATCATGACACCCAAGCACGTTCGTCGTCCTCGAAGGCTGGTCTGTCGAAGACGAACGTACGCGCAGGAAAGGAGAAAGCACAGCCAGGCAAATGAAGAGAGCGCTCGGCAATACGTACGCGATCCCCCCGCGACCCGCAGCTTGCGGCGGTGCGTGGTGCGGCGTGTCGGCAACAACATAAGCTTGCTGCGCACGCACAGTGCGCGGGTATCGAGGAGTATGAGGGGGTGTCGGGTATATTGCTGACCTCCTTTGCATGACTGACTCGCTTGATGGTATGTGCATTGCCTGATGCTCTGTCCTGTCCATACTATAATGTACTGGATTGTGCGTGTACGTTATGCTCCTGGTATTGCTCTCCATAGTCGTTGTACATACACGTCGCTGTGCAGTCTCGCGAACCATTGCTTCTTAGAGGATACGGTTGTCAGTACGCACCAGGCTGACCCGAAAGAAGGCCCAATCGCAGAGTTGTGCTGATCTCAAGTGTACATACGTGTGCCTTTGAATGCGCTAGGCGAAATTAGATCCAGGACTGGGTCTCGACAGACCGCTCATGGAGACAGTCTGCAGCAAGTATCAAGAGACCCGAAGGGAGAAAAGTATAGCGGCTAGTACATGTGATATGTAACAGGAAGAGGGGCGCAGAGGCTGAACTCTCCGCGATGGATTCGTACATCCAGAAAGGTTCGAAATTGCAGGGTCGAGAAGCAGGCGGGCGAGGAGGAGGAAGCGCCGTTGCCCGCCGGGCGTCTGCGCAAGATCCGATCGTGTGCAACCGCCGGGAGGAGCCGGGCGAGCGCCCCCGGGTCCGCTCGTGCATTTTCTGCCCCGGATGACGGGGCGGCGACGGGGTGCTCCTTGGCACCCTCTCTTCTTGTCTGTGGCTTGATTGCACTGTGAGTGACTGCGCAAGATGTCAGCAAGACTTATGCTTCTCTCTCGCCGCACAAGTCTTCAATTGGTCTCTAGGTTCTTGCCATTTGTCCTGAGCCACGGCCTGCCACGGCTCGTTACCCCTGTCTGGTAGCGGCTGTCCTACACCACGCGGACAAAATGTGTCTCGGCTCCTATGTTCTGGACAAAACCTCTCATCGTCGTCGATGATGAGGACGAACGGCGAGAGGCGTTGAGAAACAACTGGCTCCTACGTTAGAACTTCTTGTTTTTGGAGTTTGAAACGTGTTCATCGGGACCACTTACTCTCTTATACTCGTGCATACGATTTCCTGGCGGTGCTTAGAACTACGCCACACACGCGGCAACCCGCGCGTAGGACTCAAAATATTCCGGTGCAATTTCCTCCGCACAGCCCCTAAGTTCAAACGACGACATCAATGTCACCATCAGCATTAATTCTACGAGTACTGTTCGACGATAAGCAACGAAGAACAACGATGATACTGATACAAATGTCCAATCGTCCTAGATCACGATGTACACAGTAAGTAGACAGCGAACGGATTAGCCGTAGATTGGTAACGGCATCAGTCTGCGAGTCGTCGTAAGTAAGATGAACGCGACCGACTGAGCAAAGAACCGACCTGTCAGCATTAAACAAAAAGTTGTTGGCCATGTCTTCGCCTTCGAGGAAGCGTGAGGGATATAAAACTGCGGGTCCAAATGGTGAACTAAGTTTCAACGGGCATGTATGGCGGGGACAAACCTAGATGTCCTTTGAGCTCGCCGAGCAGGCGCTCCATTTCCTCCCGTTCCGTTTGATCAAATGGCTCAACGCCCTTAGTATTTTTCGTGCGCCCTTTCTCATCGGTGGCGGAGGCGTCGGCGGTGTCGGCGTC
>KB445816.1:151026-164946 GCA_000320605.2 Gelatoporia subvermispora B
TTCTATTACCATCATATACTAATCCCGCCAAACCATATCTCACAATGAATGCGAATACGCTCCCCGCGACTGCCAGGTTGCCGTTAGCATCATTGCTCGACCGTCGAGTACAAATCCTTACCTGGGTGCAAATCAATGTCTTGGTTAGGCTCTCCTCTCTCATAGGTCCCAACCTGACGAGGAGGACGTTCAGTATAGTGAGGTTCGTCGTCGCAGTAATGGCGCCCGTCTGCTCGTCCGTAGTCAGCTGGACGAGTCCGAGCGTTGCGAATACGCGCAGAATGAGAGTGGCGAATGCGGACGGCGGCTTCTCCTTGAACTCTGCCTTAGAAGGGTGCAGCAGGCTAGTCTCGCTATCCAACCTACCCGGCGGTGTTAGAATGCACAGTCATGTTCGCGAGTACGGTGAGACGTACCTGGGCACGCGATGTCGCGGGCAAGGGACGAGTCGGAAGAGCTGCGGGCAGGAGAGTACAAAGTTGAAGATCTGTGGAAGGAAAAATAGCAAGAGTGTCTTGGAGAAATGCGCTTGGATGCCAACGACGGCGAACGCCATGAAGTGTCGTAGACGCATTGAAGAACGTGGCGACCGTCCTCGGATTCAACATCAGGAGATGCAGCCACCCCGCATGTTCACCTCAGCTCCCAGACTCTCCCGTCCGCCTGGGCATTGCCATGAGCAGCGAGAGGAGGGACGAGAGGTAGGCGGAGAGCTGACGGATGCGCCAGTGCGTGTACTGGGTAGGGCTGGAAGCCATCGGGCGCACCTGGTAGTGGGGGAACTCCTGAATCACTATGCCGTGCCGCGCCCTCTCTGTGCGCCCCTCCTGGGTGACAAACGAGTCGGACAAGGCGAACGGATGAAGAGGATGAGCAAGAGGATGTAGATCGATGCGCAGGCGAGCCCCAGACTTTCTGGACTGCTGAGGGTCAGCTAGACCTGCGAGACCGCACGCGCCAGAGTTGTACTACAACGGGACTCACATAGGATCTTTATACGTCTTCAGGAAATCCCTCCCATTCAGGTCGGCGTGGATGGCCGTAGGTCCTAGCGTAGGGGCGAGATAGAGCATGCCAAGCAGAGCGAATAATGAGAGACCGAGCGAGGCATAGAGTGTTGGCAGCGGAGCCACTGGAATAGGGTCAAGCGATGGTCGGATAAGAAGCCACGTAGCTACTAAGAGTAAGGAGAACAGGAGGGAGAGGTCGCGGGCGGAGTGTTGGCGCCATCTTCGCGCCCCGCAAGTCGACCAGTGACCTGTTGTCGGCGCCACAGATGGCCAAGTTACCAGGCGTTGTTGTAGAATATCTAGTCAACTGCGTTATGTACTTTTAGTTCAAGAGAACGAGGTGATACTCGACCATGATCCTGGGCCGGGGTCTTCAAGCGATTTCGCTGGTCGCAACTGGTGGCGCCTTGCTTGCCACTAATCAGTTCCCGCAGGCAGTATTACGAGTCGAGTTCAAATTGACTCTTGCTGAAATGCTGAGATGGCCAGGGAGATAAATCGCGCCAAACGATGCGACTCTCCTTCTGCATCAAGCCCATCAGTGAGCAAGTTCAAACCACTGCGAACAAATATTTGTGGCGGGGTCCTGAGCCGTTCCGAACCATAAAGAGGGAGCCTCGAACTCGACTATCGACGTTGTGTACAAAAGAATATAGAAGGGCTTTTCGTAACATATGTGCGCCCCCGGCCATCGTGAACAGAAGGGTTCCCTGCGGGGCTATCGCGGTGTTGTGAATCCCCTTTGGAAAAGTGGGGCACGAATCGCTGATGGCAGGGCGCCTAATGTTCAACGGGAGTTGCGCCGCGCAACAATTCTTTCTACAAACCCTCGGAATGGACGCCACCCCTCTGTTGTGATCCACCCTTCATATACGCTCTGCTTGGTCTATGGTTCTCAAAATGTCGATGACTTGCGCGGACATACCTTGTGCGGCGCTCGAGACCTAGCAATCCGCCGACTCGGCCTTGTTCGACGCGTGGATCCTCACGTACGTTTCTCTCTCTGTTGTATATCCTGGCCATAGCGAGGTTGCCCATCTCTCGGCGTCTCGGATCGAAAGGTCCTGCTGCCGCAGCGAATCTCTGGGGGTTTTGAACGCTCCTCAGTCTTGAACGGTGCCGAGCCGAGCCCGAAGAGCAGTGGGAAGGGCATGTCCGGGAGGCCGTCGTCGTACTCCTCCTTGGTAGGATCTCCAGGCAAAGGGACCACAAAGTGCTCTCCGCATCCGATGATTCCCCCGGTCACCCGGGCCCGCGATTCGTGCACGAAGGCCTATCCGGACTTCCGGACTTTCCGCGGTTTCCGGCAACCTCGGAAGCAATTCAAGCTTATAAGCTACTCGAGGGGACTCGAGCTGGACGCTATCCTGTACGCACCGCTATCAGAACGAGTCTCGCTCGCGTCATTACTGATGCAACGAACCACCGGCAAGACGTTGCAGGCCAGGACATTGTGGAGCAGGACTCGATGATTGAGCAAAAGATCCTCGCTGCACACACATGCGACCCCATATCCGTTCGCAAACGTGACAGCAACGGATTCTCAGCCCTCCATCTCGCCGCTGGTCTCTATGATCTACGCACTGTCAATGCTCTCCTTGCTCTCCCTCGCGACGCTGGATTGTGCGATGACTTGCAGGCACGCGACAATGCTGACGGGTTGACCCCGCTCAAGGTGTGCGAGCATGAGATGTGAAGTGCGCGTGAGTACATCAGCACGCTCAGCTCGAACACGACGCAGTCGCATGCGTACTCGGCCGTTGGGGCGAACGGCAAGGTCGGTCAGCGCCCGCGCTCGTCGCATCGCACCCCCCCCCGCCGCGCCCCGCTCCCTCTGCGGCTCTCCCTCCCACCCCAACCTCCAGCTCTCCCATCACCTCCGCGCCGCTCGACGAACCCCCCCCCCCCCCGCCCGCCGCTCCTATCACGCCTCCGCCACACACGATATCCTCCCGCGAGTCGCTCGCACACGTCGATGACACGAACGTCTAATGTGTTACGATCCGCAAGACGTGGTCAATCTGACTACGAAGCCTATCAACGGCGCGATCTTCGGATTCAACCCATCCCCCGCCCGCCCGCCCCGACGTCTTCGTGCGTCCCCCGTTCCTCGTTATGGCGCCGCGCTGCTGACGATGACGGCGGCGGCGGCGGTGCAGTTCGACGTGGAGATCGAGGACGAGCCCGCCGGCCGCATCGTCTTCCGCCTCTTCGACGCAGACTGCCCCGCGACCGCCCGCAACTTCCGCGAGCTCGCCATCGGCGCGCACGGCTTTGGCTACGCCGGCACGCTCTTCCACCGCGTCGTCCCCGGCGTGTGTCCCCTCGTCGTCGTCCTCTCATGCATGAGCGCTGATCAGTGCGTGCGCAGTTCATGATACAGGGCGGGAACATCCCCGACGCCGCCGGCCACGGCGGCGACGGCGCGGGCGGCCGCTCCGCCTTTGGCAAGCCCTTTGGAGGTGCGTGCGCGCGCTGACACGGCCCAAGACGAGAGCTTCCGCCACAAGCACGACAGGCCCGGCATGCTCTCCATGGCGAACCGCGGCCCGAACACGAACACGTCCCAGGTGCGTCTATCGAGATTCGAACGTGCCTGTCCGATAAGCTGACGATCTCAGCAGCGAATCCGGAGGATTGAGTATGTGGAGGAAGGTCGGGCCTGATGCGTTTGCAAGCCTAGTGTGACAACAGATACATAAAGGCATACAAAGATGAGTCTGTGGATGGTCTGCGAGTTTCGGTCAAATGTAGTGTCTAGCAAGCGGATAATGGCAACGTGGGCCCCATAATAAAGGGTGCATAACTGCGAGCGAGGGTATAGCAACCTTAATGGACATCTGCATCTTTGTAACCCCACTTGACTGTGCGGGTGACGCCGTCTTGCCAGTCTTCTACTCGGCGGCGGGAGAGAACAGAGAACGTTGACCAGTCAGTGCCGCCAAAGCCCTGCGCATCAGAGTGGATGACAGCATCCAGGACGACAGGATACCTAATAGAAGATAAGGTCAGCCCACTGTCCAAGAAACACGCGCTCGATGACGTGGAACATACCATCGCCCGTATATTTGTGCAGTCTGCAGCTCGTGGGCCCGGCACAACACTATGCCCATCACGACGCCTATTGGGTCATGGGCATCATGTACGGGGGCATCTGCATCTGCTGGGACTGCTGTTGCTGCTGGATCGCGTGCTGGTACGGCGGGGGGACCATCGCCGCGGCCTGGTACGACGGAAGCGCGGGCGCGGGGGCAACGGCCGTCAGAGCGTACACGCCGCCCTGAGTGCCAGCGAGCGGGGACGACGTCGCGGGCGCATTCGTCTGCGCGGGGTGGGCGGGGGTGTTGTGGCGCGAGTTCTGGTGCGACTTGGTGTGCTGGAGGCACTCGCGCTGGCCGCTCGCGAGGAGCGCGAGGCCGATCGCGCCGTGGTCGCCCGAGTGCTGGTAGTGGTACCGCAGCCCGTTCATGTTCTTGTACCGCCGCTGGCAGTCGCCGACGCCGCACGCGTACGGGCGCAGCCGGCGCTCGGCCTCCTTCTCCACCTCGTGGAGCTCCGCGTCTGAGATCGGCTCATCGACGTCCTTGCCGTTCCGCTTGCTCGCGATGATCTGCTGCAGCTGCTCGAGGTCCTTCGGCAGCGCGAAGTTGCACGAGCCGCGCGTCATGTGATACTTGAGGCCGTTCACCTGCTTGTACGACTTGTTGCACTTCGGCGTGGGACACTTGAACGGTTTCGAGAGCAGCAGCGACGAGGCGGGTCGCGAGAGCGTTGTCAACGCACACGGGGTCTGTGACGCGGCGTTTGAGGATGCGGATGACGACGCCTGGGAGGAATAGCCAGCGGCAGCGACATTGCGGAAGACCGTCTGGCCCGGCGCGGGAGAGGCTACGCGAGACGACGAGGGGGTGCTGTCGGGGGTCGTCGCGTTGCTGTTCAGGAGTGCTGGAGGGACACAAGCGGAGCGATGCGTGTAGGTGCTACTTGGGTCGGTCGAGCCTCCCTCCTCCGGCGAGGGTGCGGATGAGACGGGGGTAGAGGGGACAGTGCCCGGCATGAGGGCGGAGTAGTCCGAGTAACCCGCGTAAGCGTTCAACGCCTCCTCAGCCCGCATCGGGATATTGCCATGGGACGCGCGAGATGCGGTGGGGAAGCCGACGTAAAGCGCGGAGTGTCCAGAGCGTGACGGTAGGACAGTCGTCGTCTCGAACGCGGAGATGGGCGCGGGACCGGGGCAAGAGCATGTGGACGCAGGTGCGGAGTTAGGGTACATGAAGCCATAAGAGGAGAGCGGAGTCGAGACGGGGGTGTCGAGGGGCGACGGCGCACATGACGAGGGCGCGCTTGTCCTATCGACATCAAGGTCCATGTCGTCCGGATCAAATGAACCTTGGTATGTAGGCGCCGCATGCACGCTCGGGTCTGGGAAGTACGAGCTTGCTTGGGAGGCAGTTGCAGGTGCGGATTGGGGCACCGGCACCTGCGGCGCATATGGGTCGACAACGACGACATGACACTCCTCGAAATGGTCCACAAGTGCGTGCAAGTCCGTGAGATTCTGGCCGCAGCACGTGTAGTCGCGACACTGGATTCGGAGTGTCAGATATCATGAGACTGCGGAGCGGAGGGACCGAGAGTGACTCACCAGCTCATTCTGCCTATCAAACACGCTGAGCGCATTCGTAATTGAACCACGATCGCTCTCTACTGAAGACGACAGCTTGCCCAACTTGAAGTTGTCGGTGCTACAAAAGCGATGCGTTTACGTTAGCGGGTGATCTCGATGGGTACGATCGTCGCCATATGCATATACTCACTCGAACGGACCGAGAAATTGCCCCTGGGACATGCTTGAGTAGAAACGGGTGCCGAAGGAGCCCGCTCGGAAGGACAGTGGAGAGCCGATGAAATGGCGGGTGTAAGAGCCAGGGTTGAAGGAGCCATTCTGGCCAGTGAAGGAGCCAGAGCCCATGGCGAAGTCGTTAGACTGGGAGGTCGAAGGGAGTGCGATGGGTTGAGCGGTCGCCATCGGGTCCGCGATGTGGGGGATTAGGTGGTTGATTTTGGTGGTGGACCCACCGACTGCCGTTTACCTCTATTTGCTCATGCTTGCTTTATTCGCACAGAAGCGAAATCAAATCAGCTGCGCGCGGCTCGGCCAGACGGACGCCCACTCACATTGCAGATCCCCTATCATCACGGACACACAATCGCCACCACAATCAGCGTCACGATCACAGTCACGTCGCAAAATCAGCACTTTGTGCAGCTGCGAACGCGAAACGCGATTCGGCCGGGTGATGTCCAGGGTGTAAACCCACCACTCGTCCTCCGTCGCGTTGCCGTACTGGTAATCGGCCGTGAAGGGCGCAAACTGGGCTGACTGCGAGACGACCTGGCCCAAAGTTGTACTTTGAGCGCGACGCGTCCGAGTGCAGCGCGGCGGCGGGACCCGAGCCGTTCTGGAAAGTCTGGTTGGGGAACATGCCTACGTCGCAGGCGCCATAGCTGACAGACAGGCACAGGCAGACCGCCAACAGTCAGCGTAGGCAACGTGCGAATGCGCCTCAGGCACTCACGAGTACGGCCATGTCCCGTCTGTCGTTGCGGCGTATCCTGGACGGTCGAGGTTGCCCATCGTTCATGCACCTGGCCACCGCACATCGCAGAGTCGTCCGCGCGTCAGCGTGTGCAGATTCAGACTATCTGTGCGCGTGCAGGCGTACCTGGTGTTCGAAGTCGGGCCCGGAAGTGTGATGGAGACCTCAATGTAACCGCTGGTGAAGCAAAACTTGTTCCAGCTCTGGAGCATTCCGCTCTTGTACTGCAGCCCGTGGTTCGTGGACGGGTCCGCGACCTGGTCCATGCGGATCTGGAGGCTGCCGTTGGCGGTAGTGATCTGCGAGGGGTCGTCCCACTCCAGGTCCTGCGTTGTCCCGTACCAGATGTTGAGCGCCTCCCAGAAGGGGTCGTCCCCAGGCCAGAATGTCCGTGCGTCCGTCTCAAACTCGTCGGAAAAGACGAGCTCATACTGCTCGTTGTCCCATCCGGTGCGCTGTTTTGCGGACTCCGGCGTCTTTACGTCGATGAGCTGTGGTATTTGGAATCTGCGGGATATGAGGGGTACTGCAGGGTGGAAGGAGGAGGTACTCACGGCGCAGCTCTGCTATTGCTGGTCACAAGGGGGCCGTTGTTAACGATGGCGAGGTTCCAGGTGTTATTGCGCCCGAAGTCGACGACTGGGTACGCCACGAACAGCGCGAGCAGAATCGAGACGAGCAATGCGAGCACGCCAATGTTGAGGATCCCGCGCCAGGACCAGAAGCGGCCTCGCGAGTCGGGGTACTCAGGGAGGTACAGTTCGTCGTCGTCGTCGGGGCCCTCCTTGGTGTCGAGGTCGGGATCGTACACATACGGACGAACCCGCGCTGGATCGGCACCAACGCCGGAGGGGTACTTTGAGTCGGAAGAGAGCAAAAATACCGAGTCGGCAGAGGACGAGGCGACCGAGTCGCGGTTGTTGAGCGGAGGCAGCGGGGCGAGCTGGTCCGGTAGAGCAGCATCGAGCCGCGCGGGCCGCTCGTTTGTTGTGCTGCGAGGGCTTGCGATTCCTCCGACACAATGCGGTTGAACTGGGTACTGCCGCGAGAGGCTGGCCGTGAGCGAAGGACATGGGTCGAGGTGTTCGAGTTGAGCGGGGACGGGACAAAGTTGCTGGCCGAAAAGGAGCGGGAGGTCTTTGGCGAGAGCGTCGAGTCGTTTGCGCCGGCGGGGAGGAGGGGCTGGTCGACGGTGGGCGTCGGGGCGTTAATCTCCCAGCGGGTTTGCGTAGCCTTTTGAACTCCGAAGTGGCATGTCGCGCACACGAAAACTCAAGTCACAACTCAGCAGGCATTTTTAATCTCCGCCGACTCGTGTCGGGAACAGAATAAAACGATAAAACGAGATTACATAAGCTGACTACGCCGGGTCCTGCCGCACTCGTTACATAAGTGTTATATCTATATGCGGCAGGGCGCTGGATGACATGGTTTGCTGATGATGAATGTCTTCAATGTCGCTCAGGGCATAGTCCTCATTTAATCCAAATACAGCTAGCGCAGTGTGGAAAATTTGCAGTGTGCTGGAAGTTTCCCATTCATCGCTAGCTTTAGCACAAAACGTAATAATGGTTTTGTAATATGTCCCTGCAAGGGGCAATAGCAAGCGAAGATTCATAACATCTATGTAACAGTCGCTGAGCGGACATAGCAAATCTACTGCCCCTCCACGCGTATTGCTGACCGCACAATGTCAGCTGTAGAAACAGAGATCCTGGATGCTTTTCCGCACCCACCTGAGGTCAGAAGCGCTTCTACCTCTTCCCTCGCCAAATCCACTCCTTCGGCACATGCACAGTATATTGATGAAAAACAACCACAATCATCCGCAGTGGAGCTCGCCGGCGACTCTTCCTTCCGATGCCTACATGTCACCCGTATAGCAAAAGGCGTCTTCCCAAATCCATCTTCTTACGCCTTGGCAATCCCTGTGAAACCCCGCCCAGGCATTGGACAACGGGTGCGACTTTATCTGGCCCCAAACGGGGAGTTCACGGGCATGCAAGGCACTATTCAATACCTGCGAGCAACAGAGCCGGATTACCTGGAATACTGGGTAGTACGAGAGAGCTCGAGGTCAACAGGGCCACTCACAGAAGAGCAGGACCACGCGATGGGATGCAGACTCCATATTCCCATCCCGCACACCAAGACGTCCTTATTTACCATGATTTCATCCTTCATTCTTTACTTCAGCCGCATCGTAAACACCATTGAAACACTCCCACCATCCCGCCTCTCTGACAGAGGGATTGAGCTCGACACATTTGCGCTGCCGGGAAAGGCGTACCGTCATTACATTCCCGAGGATCCGACGGCAGACCCCACTGAACGCGACATTCAAGCTGCGAATGCAGTCGACGAACGTTTGCGCCACGTGCAGACATTAATCCGAGAACCAGTCCGCAGCGCCAAACGGAAAGGAAAGGAGCGCGCAAGAGAGTGAAATGCGCGAGGGGTTCACTCTCTATTAGACGTGGGCGATACACTAGGTGAGCTGGCAGGCGGCAACGCCCTGCCGGACACTTATAGAGAATCTGTCGAACGCAACTTCGCATAATTGTCGCCGGAGTTTTCCCGGTAGGGGAAGGAAGTGCGGGAGACGGAAGGTCACCTAGAAGTTTGGAAGATGTCCGGCGCACTGTAGGACAATCCAACCTCACCGTTCTTTACTCTCCGTGTTTCGAACTTGACTCCCGGACTCGAAATTATACCCCCTTGTTTAGTTTTCCCGGAGACCGGACTTTACCATACGTCTTCATTTCGTTGTACCACCGTCGCAATCAGGGTGGCAGTACTGTTTCGTTCGATTGTGAGCACGGGTAACTGAGACTTGGTGTCCTCACAATCAGTGGGGAGAGGGAAAGACTTTACCCACCCTCCACACCCTCTTCGTATGAGCCCGGCCCACCCGCCGTGGCTCCTCGGGCAACAACCCAAGCTCTTATGCGCATGAGGAGTGGCTCCGCAAGCTCTCTCACCCAAACGCGATATGCACAAGATTTGATTCGGAGATTTAATTACTGTCCGTGTAGATTCAGAGAGTTTCGCATACAGCGTTAGGCATAGCGTATAGCGTACGGTCGGAGTTCTAATGTTTGACTACCTGCGGGCGAGAGAACAAGCCAGGTGCATAGATAACTCACTCCTCGACTCGCGGCTGGACGGCTCTGTGTGGCCAAGTGCGCGTTGCCACGGGCGACGGAAGGGCGAGAGAGAAATACGAGAGATAAGCGTGGTTTTAGGGCATATTGAAGAGTAGGAGGGGCGTGAAGGGTGTGTTGTGCCAGGTGGGGGCAGCAGTCGCAGGGGCGGGCAGCGATCACAGTGGCGGGCACAGCGACTCGCACAGCCAGGTACATCTCTTGTCTCATCAGAAAAGTTCACAGTTCGCTTGTGGGGTATCGGGGTCTGTATGCGCGTGCGGGCGGGCGATGCGGTGCGCGGGGGCAGTGGATGCGAGTGCGGTGCGACGACAGCGGGCGAGAGCGGGTGCAGATGCAGGAGAACGAGCAGCGGGGAGCGAGCGGCGAGAAGGGTGTTCAGTGGTGATGCCGGCAGCGGGGCTTGATCATGTCTACCTCCTCCCTGCTGGGGAAGAGGAACAGCCGTTTGCGCGGCTCGTCGACGTTGACCTCGACCTCGACGTCTATCTCGACGCCATCGACGATTCGGCGCTCGATGCGCTTCTGCGGGGGTGTGGGCATGATCTCATACGTGAGCGTGTCCGAGTAGCTCCACGGCGGCGGGGCCGCTGCACACGACGGTCAGCTAAACATCGCATCGAGACAGACAACGTGCGCGTACTCTGCGACATCCGCGTTCGTATCGGCGCCGAGCGGCTCGGGCGCACACGCATCGTCTCGTCCGCCTCGCTGATGGTGTCCACACTCCCACCCGTGCTCCGCGCACTCCCGCTCGCGCTCGTCGCAAAGCTTGTCGCGCTGCCCTGGTGGCTCAGCGGGCTGCGCTTCCTGCGCGTCGCGCGGTCGGCAATTAGGGAGGAGTACGAAGGGGGGCTGCGCGCGCCATCGACGCTCGCGGTGCTCGACGTCCTGCGCATCTTCACGTCCGGCACGAGCAGGCGGCCCTCCGCGCCCGGCTTGACGAGCGGGACCTCGCGGTGCGACTGCGGCAAGCTCCGTGTGCTACCCGTGGGGCTCGTGCTCGGCGCGCCGTATCGCAGCGACGCGCGGCTCTCGCACCGGCGCGAGAGCGTCGCGTGAAACTTGCTGTAGAGCTCCGCCGTGCCGCTCTGCACGCGCGGCACCTTCGGCGGCGCGCTCGCGAGGCGCTGCAGCGTCGGGAAGTCGTTCGCGTCCGCCGAGAGCGCCGCGTGCACGCCGCGCGAGCGGTGCGGGCTCGCGACGAACCCGCGGTACGCGCGCGGCAGCCGGCCCTCCTCGCCCGGGAGCGGCACCTCGTTCGGGTTCGCGAGCGAGTACACCGACGCGCGCCACGCGTGGCTGCCGTCGGTCCACCCGGGGATCGGCTGCTCCACCGTCGGGGCGGGCGCGCATGTGGGAGAGAACAAGCCCGACTTCTTTGGCGGCTCAGTGAAGAGCGCGGCCCTGATTCGCTGGGCGGCCATCATGATGCCGGACTGGTAGTCGTTCCGCGGGCGGGTGTCTTTCGACACCTCGGGCTCAGGCAGGAGTGGTGGCGGTGGGGGGGAGGGGGCAGGTCATAGACAGCTTGGAGCGCCGCATAGGCACGCGATGCATACTTGTCGCCACCGGGGGCGGGAGCAGTAGTGGGGGGCACGGAGGTAGTAGAGGGGGCTGGTGCAAGCGTCGAGGCTCTCGCACTGACGGGCGAGACAAGGCCCATACGCGACCCGACAGACGCACCGCTGCTCGAGTCCGTGGCTTCGGGGCTGGATACGTCCGAGACCGAGTTCGGCGGAACGAGGGGGAGGACGGGAGACGCGCATCGTTGTGGGGTGAATTTGATGTCGAGCGCGCCATGCGAGTTCTGCAGGTCTCCGAGGCGGCACTCGTCGGAGCAGTAGAGCGGCGCGGGGGTTTGGTCTATGACCGTCCGCATACGCGGCTGTTGCGGCGCGGAGGTCGCAGTGGTAGTGACGGCGGCGGGGACGGCGGGCGCGGGTGGGGGAGTGCGCTTCGAGGACTCCTTAGCGGAGCCGACGCGCTTGACGCGACCAGTGCCGCGACCAGTGGCGTGCTTGACGCGACCAGTGCCGCAGCCCATGCCGTGCTTGAGACCGCCGCGGGGGCGCGCGCGGCGGACGGCGGGGGCGCCTGCGGGTATGTCCACGGGCTGCTGTTTGGACTCTGCGAGACATTAGCAAAAGCTAGAGATGACGTGAAGGAGTGACATACCAGAGGAGGGAGATGACGGAGGCGGCGCGTGCGGAGGAGGCACCGGGACGAGCATCCGCTTTGGGACGATTTGTCGGCTGCAGACAGGGCACCACGTCGAGTCGAAGGAGATCTCCATCGGGCGTGATCGGGATGTGGACGAGAGGCACGATCGGTGGGGACGTGCTGATCAGCTCGGAGAGGCCCTGCGTATTTAACCAGGCCAGTGGCGCGCGCCGCGCACACGCTGTACACTCGTGCGAGCACGCGGGCGGCGCTGGGCCAATGGCGGCGCGTTCTCGTATGAGAAGGCTCGGCTCGTCCCATTGGCGTCTGCCGGCGGAGTGTGTGTAAGGACTATGGTCACAGTCCATCGAGACAGACCGCGACAACGCCGAGTGAACGTGCTCGTGCGGCACCGTCGCGACGCGCCGGTTTGCGAGCGGGCGGGAGCACTCGCGGCGGCGCAGCACCATGTTCGCGACGAGCTGTGGAATGCTGCCCATCGCGCCCTTGTCCGCACTCGCCGGCCGCTCCATCTTGAGGTCCAGGAGCGCACCGACCTCCTTGCTCCGCTGCTTCTCGTGTCTGCGCGCGCGCCGCGCCTCCGCACGCGCGTCCATCGCTGCGTGCAGTTCGCGCTTGCGCGCGCGTCGCTCCGCCGCATCACTCGAGTCGCTGACTTGCATGGGCACCTCGCCTCCCGGTGCAGGCAAAGGAGGTAACAGCGCGTTCGCCGCGCGCGTAACACGCTCGCCACGTTCTGCCTCTGCAGCGCGTGCAGTGCGCTCTGCGGCGAGCGCTCGTTTGCGGAGTCGCGAGCGGCGGGTCGATCGATGTCGGGTCAAGCAGTAGCCCAAGCCCCTCGTGTTCCGGCGAGTCTGGTACCAAGGACGAGCTAGACGAAGACGAGCTCGAGGAAGATGAAGATTCACAGTCAGGCATGACCGTGCCTTCGTCCGAGTCGAGCTCCGGAAGCACGATGCGATTTGAGAGTTCAGAAACATACATTCGGGCTGAGTTCCTCATCCTTAGGTCCTGCCTCCTTCCCGGCTGGCTTCGGTTGTGCCGCTGCCTTTTCTGCCTTCTTGGCCTCACTTTCGCGCTGTGTTTCGCGACGCTTGAGGTTACTGTTCGTGCGACATTCGATCGATATCGGTCAGAGACAGTGCAAAGCAGACATTTGCGATCGCGTACGTCTTGGAGATCATCTCGCCCGTGAGCGAGTCCTTGCGGGTGCCAGCATTCTCGCTCGTCGCCATGCTTCGTGAAATCAGCGGATAAAGAGTGCGAGGTTTTGGGAGGGAGAATGCGCGAACAGCTGGCCTTTGCAAAAGCAGCCGTAGCATACAACTTTTTGCTACTAATCTCGATCGAGGCACCAAAATTAGCGAAACAACCTTGCGGAGAGTATTATGTAATAGCTCGGTAGTAAAATGTCCAAAAGCAGACATCTCAGGGGAGATTTCGCGGGATATTCCCCTCCGGAGTCTGAATTTGGCCGCCATATTAGGGCGCTCGGCCGGCGGCAGCGCCAGCCTCGGCGCCGTGTGCAGCAGCGTGCGCACATCCACTTCCACTATCATGTCGTCCGACTACGAGTTCTCTGACAATGACGACTTTGAATACAACGACGACGAAGATATGCTCGACGATGACGAAGGTCAGTGGGGTCGCCATAGTCATACTAGCTTTACGTGCTGATCAAGCAGCCACAGGCTCGGCCTCTGACATGGAGATGGACAACATCGACGACGATGTCAAGATAGACAAGGGCCCGAAGACTAAAGTACGCGCAGTAGAGCATGACTCGCTTCCACAGGACGCAGTGGTGTATCTCATGCGACAGGATGTTGAGCACATTAGCGGCATCTTTGGGGTTGACGTGAGTCCCGTTTACCTGTTACAGCGGCTTGCGAACCCGTAGACGATCCGGCATGCAGCAAACTGCTGGGGAGGGTAGAGCTCGACGCGGCGTGCAGCAACGGG
>KB445816.1:184274-214968 GCA_000320605.2 Gelatoporia subvermispora B
TAGGACTCAAAAATAACCCGGTGCAATTTCCTCCGCACAGCCCCTCAGTTCAAACGACGACATCAGTGTCACCATTAGCATTAATTCTACGAGTACTGATCCACGATAAGCAACGAAGAGCGACGATGATACTGATACAAATGTCCAAATGTCCTAGATCACGATGTACACAGTAAGTAGACAGCGAACGGATTAGCCGTAGATTGGTAACGGCATCAGTCTGCGAGTCGTCGTAAGTAAGATGAACGCGACCGACTGAGCAAAGAACCGACCTGTCAGCATTAAACAAAAAGTTGTTGGCCATGTCTTCGCCTTCGAGGAAGCGTGAGGGATATAAAACTGCGGGTCCAAATGGTGAACTAAGTTTCAACGGGCATGTATGGCGGGGACAAACCTAGATGTCCTTTGATCTCGCCGAGCAGGCGCTCCATTTCCTCCCGTTCCGTTTGATCAAATGGCTCAACGCCCTTAGTATTTTTCGTGCGCCCTTTCTCATCGGTGGCGGGAGGCGTCGGCGGTGTCGGCGTCGACGAGCCGTGGGTATCTGTATTGGTATAATCCGTGGCGCGGTCCTTGCCCTTAGGCTCCGCCACATCTTCAGCGTGGACAGTATTCTCGGCACTGCGGGGTTGTCCTGGGGCACCTTGGTGCGGAGGTATCGCTCTCCTTCACCTACGGAAAGTTTAGAATGGTTTGCACGACAATATAAGCTGATAACGCACCGGTTTATTGAGTCGCTCATGATGCGTGATAAATTCTTTGTATTGTTTCCATGTAGTGACAGGGTCGTCGGGTATCGCATGGAAAACTTTACGATAGATCTCAGCCTGAAAAATAGTCAGTGCTCACACTCTCACCAGCTCGCGTACATTAGCACGCACATTGTGCACAGCGCACGCCAACCAGACATCCTTCCAGAATCTATCGCAGATCGGGTCCTCGAATCCGTCCGGGTCTACCTTTGGCGTCGGCGTTGGCAACGTCCAGGGCTTCTAGTTCAACGTTGCTGTCGCATCTTCCCTCAGCGTCGAACGTGCTCCAGGCGCCTTCTCCTCATCGTCGTCAGCAACGTCGTGCTTGCCCACTCGTGCCGTCGGAGGCTCCTCATCGTGGCGGGCGTCACGCTGGGCCTCTGCAGGAGCGCCGTATGCTTCGCCGCGCACATCTCGCAATTCCTGAGGCTGGTCTTGCTGCGCAGAATCATTCTCCTTTGCACGCGAAAGTTGCTCGTTGATGGGTTCGTCTTGGCCTCGCTCGGGTTGCGGCCGATTCTCCGCGATGATCTTCTCCTCGAGCGTCGGGACGACTGCGCTCGGGAAACCTTGAACCTTGTCTCCTTCAGGAGTGATCATTCGGCGTTCTTCGTTAAGGTACTTCTCGCCAGCCGTGGCGTCAAGTCCCCTCGACTTGACACCTGCTTTCCGGAGGGCCGTTGGCATGTCTTTTGCACCAGCCTCACCAGTCCCGTGGACGACTATATCTATGTCAGGAGCATATTGCGACGCAACCCAAAGAATCTACACACGTTGTTGCATACCGTCAACAGCATCATGCAAGAGCGAACTCTTAGCGGTCCATTTGTGTCCATCGCTCATATGTGTCACGCCATCTTCCTTGCCGTGCTCTTGTTGCTGATCGGGGTCCCACTCTTCCTGCTCGAGCGACGGCTTCACCGGATCAGATGCCATCAAATCGTCCTCGTACATGGAATCGACGTCGACGCCGATGTGTTATCTCATGAGCCGGACACGAAGAGTGTGTGCGAAACGGCCGACGCTATATGGCTGTCCGGCCAGTGTACTGCGGGAGATAAGCTGGTGGTAATGAACCATAGGAGAATAAATACCTGTCAATCATGTCCGTGTCGCGAATGATGGCAGCAATTTCAGAATCGCGAGCACCACGCTGAGAACGTTGGTTGATGTCGGCGCTACCGATGATCGCAAGTCTGTCGTCCACAATGCAGACCTTGCCATGGATATACACCTCACCAAAACGTGAGTCCGCTCTTTCCTGGTCATATTAGTGCGTAGACATTACCTGCTCGGTTGTCAGGACATCTCCACGCAATTGAACCCAGTTACGAAGAGAGAATACGGCGATATAGTCGTCCGGCTAGCGTAGGTCAGCAACGGAAAAGGAACATGTGCAATACACCTACATCTATTCCTTCTTTTTGCAATCGTGCGAAAATCGAGTTAGGACCTCGGAACAAAGTACGAGCTTGGCACTCCATGATTATCCGGATCTAGCGAACGCCACTTATCAGTTTTTGCGCGATATTTGTACATCCAACTTGGAAAGGGGAACTATCAGGAATGGATGCATCCAAAAGAAGCACCTGCGAATAATCGAAGACATGCGCAAACGGAAACTTTCACGTGAGTAACTCTCAGCATATTCGCTTGTGTGATATTGACCCTGTACTGTAGACTGATCTTCCCTCGCTGGGATGTCGTTGTGATAATTTTGTCCATGTTCTCCATGACTTACACATACATTGAAGCAAAGAGCATCTACCACCGTGGAAGCATCCTTATCCTGAGGTATGATGATTTCTCGATCTCTTCACACGACATGTCCTGACTCGAATACAGTTACCTCGTTTTGGTCTCCGGTTTTTACTTCGCGCCTAGCAACATGCAGGAGGACGAGTTTGCCCTCCCCCTCCCATACTACTACTTTTACTACTTGAAATCTCTGTTCACGCCCCCCTTTACGACCCCTTGATGACCAATACCCTCGACTGTTCCTCTATTTATAAGTCACGCAACCTTGTCCAGTGGTTATAACACAATCACTACATATAGTACATGCGGATTCTCGAGACTGACATGGACCCCTCCCATCGTTTTCTTCGCTTCTTCTCTGTTCGATAGCTCTTGTCTCGCTAGTGTAGACTCTGCAGCTTCTCCAAAACCTCTTGAATTTGAGCCTGTGGCAATGTTATTCGTTCAGCTTCGATGTCGCCTGCTAGTAGTTCGTGTGGTCGTGGATGTGTCAGGAATTGTTCTATGAAGTCGCCGTCAAGGAAACCGAAGGCAGATGCCTCTGCATCCGTACGACCGCGAGCATTTGTCGGTGCTCGCCATCTGCAGGGGCATGCTTGTGAGTACGCCTAGCCTCATGTTTGATCCACAACAAACTCACTCTGTATGATTGGTGTCGCCTGGGCCTTTGATGCGCTTTGCCATATTCATCTGTAGCGAGGTCAGTGGCAACGACAACTCGTCGTCCACATCAATGATGACGCCTATACGGCCGGACGAGCTGAAGAACAGTTGTCTTGGCCGGAGGGTATATCCGGTCGAAGAATCCGCAGCAACGAGACCACCTGCGCCATTCATCGGTCAACACTCAGGCATACCTTAAAATTGAGTCAACCTTACCAGGCACGAATTTTTTCACTATATCGTCTAAGTGATAGCTTCCATCCCTTTCGAGCACCTTGCGGCCGTCTATATGTTGCAAAGCGAACGAGAACAAGTTGCAGTAGCTCTGCAGAGTTGTCATGGGCTCTGTCAAGGATTGCGGGAGAACAGCAGAAAGTTAAACGACGAACGTTTGCACCGATGATCTGATTTTCTGCCGTAGCTTCAACAGCCACAGGCCGAAGAGGGCCATAATCTCTCGACAAGCACTCTATCCGTGAGTCGGAAACCCGTAGCAAGGAGACAGAGCTGATAGCATCTCCGACAATCAAAAGATCACCATGGGAGGCGAGGTTTGTCACGAAGTAATTGTGATTCCAATCTGCGACTTGTTGCAGTGCGTATTGTTTGTTAGTATTTCTCAACGCAAAGAGCACGACCTAGATGCGAGTTAAACGGGAGCGATCAGTAAGAATCAGAATCACTAAATCTTGGCAACGTACGTTTGAACTGATGGCGGCCGCGATGAAACTGTTGACGCTCGTTATTTGGAATACGCAACCCTTGACATCTTGAGTGGCAACAAGGCGCAGTTCACCATCTGCAGACGATGTCGCACCATCCGATCCAATAGCGAAGAGGAGTAACCGGCCAGATCTTGGTTCCGTTTCTTCCACTTCAAGGAAGGCTGTCCCAACGCAGAAGCTCGGACTACGCCCATCTGTGCCATCAGGAAGCGCCATGACCGACGTGACTTCTTCGTTTGCCTGTAGTTCGAAGTCCCACAGTCCTGAGAGGTGTCTGTCTTCAGTATCCGAACAACAATATTGATTGCAGACACCTACCATCGAAGGTTGTGGCATCAACGATCTTGAACGAGCTCGTTGTCCCCTGGAATTCCCCCAGTCGAAGTGGCATAGTGTGATTGCAGCCTACGCCGAACAACTTGAGTCGTGAGTGATATGTTATCCAGCGTGGGTTTGTCAGGCCAAAGGGTATCTGGGACGACGTGAGCACCGACATATAACACAACAAGATATGAACTAACCGATCGGATCTGCATCTTGTCGACACCGCGGATAGTGCCAATGATCAGACCACTAGACGCAGCAAGAACGAGGCTAGACCGGAAATACGAGGTGTTAAGACTCGCACCGACCGTCATGTCCTACGCAAATCAGCGGCCGCAACATCATAACATCCAAATATACAGACCTTGATCATCACAGGGGAGTTGGTTAGCCGTTGCTTGTCCCAATAGAGCACAGACGTGCGACTTCCCACCGCGAAAACAGTAATTTTATCGTCCACCTCGCATCTAGACAGCGACACCGGAGCGATGCCGAGGGAGAAAACCTTCTTCTCCTTCAGTTCGTTCTCGACGACCTTGAACGAGATCACAGATCCATCGACTAGTCCCACAAGCACATGGGGGTGGTAGTCGGGTTCCTTTTTGGTGCGTCCCGTTCCGAAGTTGTGCAGCAGCACGGAGCGCGGTAAAGAAGGCAATCCTGAGACTTCGCACACGGTTGCCAGTGTGGCATCTTGCGAAGACATAGACAAGATCTGCACTTTGTTGGTTCCCCAGAAAGCCACGGCAATGTTCGTTGCAAAGTTCTTGGTGCGGTCGAACGGCACGCAGGACACCGCAGATACATCGAGCGGACCATACACTGGATCTGCAAAGTCCCGAGACCTAGAACGCAGGTTCAGGCGTGCCACACATGACTCATCTAAAATGGGTTAACGCACCTTTGGACCTGGAACCGTGAATTGTCTGCCAGATTTAGAAGACACACCTTGCCTCCGTCCAAGCCAACTACGATCTGACTGGCGTTAACATCTGCGGCGACAATCCGGCGTCGCCCGCCGATGGCACCCTGCGACTTTGGATCCCACCCCTCACCCACTAACGAAAACAATCCCAGCGCAGCACCATACTCCAGTAGGGTGATCTTCTCTGGGGTCACTTGAATGACAAGTGACGAGTCGACGTACGAGGAGGACACTCGCCCGCTAGCATTGGTGGAAACACGCCTTGGGATGTTCGCGACCGCAAGTGTTGGCGCGGTGGTGATGAACTCGTCGGCGGAGGAATCGAGCTGGGTGATAACGTCGGAAGAGTCGAACTTGAACACGTAAGTCTCCGTTTCCGTTGATGCGACGAGATGCGAGTCCGTGCTATGTGGGACAATGGTTCAGAGGAGAGACATGGTAACATCCAGTGCGACTCACGAGTGCTCGGATCGTGAACGCACGGGCCAGAGGCTCGTGATACCTGTAATCCCATTTACCCGTGCCAATTCCTGGAAATCCGCACCCGCGCGCACAACTTTCAGCGCACCGCTATTTCGTCCACCCGAACATGTTATGATTTGGGACTAAGACACTATCAGACATATGCCGGGAACGCAGGGTATAGACGGACTAACCTGACCACTGTCGTCCAAATCCGCGAGCACAGCGTCCATGATAGGCGCCATATTTTGGAACGTGTCCAGCACCTCAATGAATTGGCCTTTCGTCGCGATGATTCTACCATCTCGTCCTTCCCGGTTGTCCGACATGTCTACATCGTCGTCCTCGTCCTCGTCGTTGTTGTCGTCGTCGGCCCTGCCTTTGCCTTTGCTAGGGGATAACAACACCGGCGAGATGGTGGTAACCCCAAGAGGAATGGGAAGCGTTTCTGAACCATGGTCGGCGATCGGAGAAGTATGTATGCGGAGAAGCTGGGGATTGCCCATGTGAGAGCCGACGTAGACAACCTGCGAGTCTAGGTAGGATAGTGTGGTGGGCGGGGACGTCTGAACACGGTTCATGAGCGCGCTGCTCGTCTAAATAGAGAATGCCATGCTTGACACACCTCTCCAAGAGGGGATACGATCAACCCTGTCGTATCAAGAACTAACAGAGCTAGCCGGCCATAAGCGTCCCCAACCAAGAACCTCCTACATTCCTCGTCTAGCGGACACCATCTACAGGGCGTAAATCCATGACAACAACATCATGTAACGGCATGTTATGATCACTTACGCTGTGACATCGCTCCATGGCCATTTGACACTGAATTTCGGCTTGACCTTGCGAGCATCCCGTTCCTTCTCCTTCTCCCTCGCCTTCGCAACTTCCATAGGGTCTTTACTAGAAAGCCGGCTCTCAAGGCGGATCTGTTTCCATCGCTTGATTTGCTGGCGATTCTTGGATGTATGCTCGAAAAAGAGGATCTTTCGTCCACCAAGTACGAGTACACCACCTAGATGCCCTCCATCTCCTTCAGGAAGGATCGGAACAAGCAGTGGTGGCGTTTCTATCGAGGGGAAGTGACTTGACGAGAGTTGAGTACTCCGGAGCACGACAGATGGGGAGGGGTCTAGTTCGTAGTTCTCCAGATCCAGCTTTCGCGATAGCAGTTGCACCCGCCGCTGGTGATCGTAATTCACTATGGCGAGGATATACTGGTTGTCGTCACTATGTAGGAAATTCAACGCCAAGATGTTCATCTCGGGGATGCTATTCATGAACATCTCAGCCGTGAGAAGCTAGCGGCGGGGATTCACTCACGAGACATCGAAATGTGCATGCGTATCAATATTGCCTTCCTTGAATTGCACGACCTTAAGCATGCCTGCA
This sequence comes from Gelatoporia subvermispora B, assembly GCA_000320605.2. NCBI lineage: Eukaryota > Fungi > Basidiomycota > Agaricomycetes > Polyporales > Gelatoporiaceae > Gelatoporia > Gelatoporia subvermispora. The sequence goes on from KB445816.1 coordinate 191,276, forward strand.
TAGCAGCTCACAACGGCAACCTCGCCGCCAGGGTGAACGAAAACATCGGTAACGAACTCGGCGACACGACCGCCTCGCTCCTGCAAGGAGACATGGCCCTTTGTCACCAGAGTCAACCCGGAGTCGTCCGTGACGCCGCCAAGTACGATAAGTTTGACATCAGGGTGGTCAGTCAAGGCGAGTATGTTGCAGCTCCCGGTTTCCTATGCGTAGGAGAACGACATGGTTAATACAAATCGTCGCGGCTACCATCCGCCGGGTAACTCACAACTGCGGGTATCGTTCGCAACGAGAGCACACGCCCCCAGATATCAAACGTAGACTCTGCACGCAGGCCTTCGGGCTGAATAGAATACACCTCAAGTCTATTGGTTTTCGCAATAACGAGACATTCGGTTGGGCTTGACGTGAGACGGCATCTTACAGAGCTGCTGGCGGAGGACGGGGGATGGAATGTGGAGACGATCCGCATGATAGAGACTCAATAAGCAGCGACGCGTTATATTTCGTGTAAAATGTTATGAAGCACGTTATAAGCGCCTTGAGCTGTCAGATGAGCGGAGAAGGACATGCGAGATTGCGATATACACACCTGCCTTTTGAGGCAGGTGTCGTCGTCTCGCGCAGAAGCTCGCTTCGTCCATTTCTTGATTGTGCTGGATTCATGTTACAATGCATGCTTGGTTCGGGCCTGATGGTCTCAGTGGCTTGGGACAAGGACTGGGATGGCTATGTATCTGGTTTGCGTTCCGCATTTGGGCAGTATGGATCGGTGCAGTACTAGCCGCTCAATACAGCCTGATGATCACTTGCTTGCACATGTCTCCGACCCTTGACGTCCCCGTTGGCAGACCCGGTCTCGGGGGCCGCCGAGAGTCGCAAAGGTCAGCGTCGAACACCTCGTGGGCTCGCGCTCGTCTCATCGGCCTACCCCGAGTCGCAGAACATCGTCAATACGAAACTCATGGCGGTGTCCGGAGCAGCGCCGCAGCAGCGACAAGTCGACGGCAGACGTCTTGGACTGCCGTCCCAGAAGAAGACCATCCGCCCGCCGGAAATGCAGAGCGCGTGCACAGATAGGACATAGCTGGGCCCACGCCGAGACGAAGACCGCCTCCGCCCGGGCCCTGCAGGCACCCTGCCGACGACGACATCCGCAGAGGGCGAGCGCAGTTCACAACGAGCATCTCCGTCGCGCCTTGCACCCCACTGCACGAGGAAACCGCCGGGATCTTGCGACCGCCGAAAGCGCACGCAAATGCATTGTAAATCAGGCATGGTATGTACATCTCTAAGCTATCACCCTCCGGACCGTCCCAGAGAGCGCGGTCGCGCCCCGCCGTCGTCGCCGACACAACTCGACGTCCAGACCGCCCGGCGCCAGCTGCATCGAGACGCACGCAAAACAAGACACCATGCTCGCGCGGGCACAGCGTGCTCAGACGACTCGGGTGGTGCGAGGATGCGTCGAGATACCGCGCGTGGGTGCGGACGACGCTCTCGACGTCCCGCGGCTCGTGAGATGGCATTCGTGCACACTGACATGGAGGCCCGCCGGCCCGCCGTGCTTCACAATGTGGGCCCGGCGAGGGACACCAGCGACCGCACCAGCGAGCGTTTGGCGCAGCCGTCTACGCCGTCAAGCGGTGTGGCTAGGCAACGCGCGGGCGGCGCAGAGTAGCGAGCAGAAGCGCGTGCACGCGCACGAGCTTGCCCACACCCGCAGGCGTCGTGCTGCGCTCAGCTCGTCCATCTGCAGATCGCGCCGCGCACCGTGCATCGCGCACGTCGCCGGACCACACGCAGCATCTCCGGGCTCGATGCTCGCCGTGGCGCCCGATTGGGGCAACGACGCGCTCGGGACCGCGCAGACGTGCCCGCTGGGGACTCTGGAAGACGCTGGCTCGCCGATCGCCTGCTGAAGTCGGCTGCAACGGCAGTCCGACGCCGCCGCCGTCGTGCGGTGTGACACCGAACGAGTGGATCGCGGTGAGCGAGGGCGTGTTGCCGCTGGATCAGCGCGCTGCCGTCCCGGCGGGATGCGGTGCGAGCCCGCGAGGCGAGTCGTCAGGCACGGTCTGGGGGATGCAGAGTCGTGCAGTCGGCCGGGGGGCTCTTGCTGAGCGAGCTGCGCTGCGCTCGAGTAGGTGATTCTGCGCGGCGCTGCTCGGTGGGATCCGGGGGTGCATGTAGTAATAACGTGGCAGTAGCTAGACGAACGGAATGAAATGAAGATATGATTTACTCACTAATACCGTCGCGTGCCCGTCGCGTAGTTGGCGCGGCTCGAGCCGCCGTGCTGGGACTTGAGCGGTGTGCTGCTGATGTGTGCCGAGCACGCGAAGACCTGGCAAAGGGACGCTCTTGTGCGTCGCGTCGGGGGCGGTGCCGCTGGGCCGGAACAGTCGTCCCCACACGCAACTCGAGCGCACTGGAACAGCACGGCGTATTCGCGCTATCGGCGCGACTCGCAGCGCGCACCGTCCTTATGTTCTCTTGTTCACGGTTCCGTCTCGTGTTCTTCCGCGGATTCTTGCACGGGCTACGTGCTGTTGACGGCCTCGAAGGAGACGCGTCAACGGCAATGTACATATCGATATGTACAGTGCGCAGGTTGAACAAGAGCGCAGGCGTATGGCGCGTCCGCGGGTGTGCGAGTCCGTTCCCCGGTCGGCGGTCCCAGAGAGAGTGAGGATGCAGAGGCGTGCATGAATGCGCTACTAACGGGCCCGAAGCAAACATTAATGCGTGGGCAATGAGGGAAGAGACGATGTTCACTCACCATAGCCGGAGTTTCCGAGTCGGATCCTCTTAATGTCTTCATCTGCTCGTCCACCCTCGACAACCGCACTCGGAGGCGGCGCTCTGCTGAATAGTGCCAATCCGTGTGTGTCTGCGGGTTTGAGGGGCTTGCTACGCGCAGCCGGCGAGGAGGAGGTCGTCGTAGCCAGGGGGACACTTGAGCGGGGACGGACGAGCGGCGAACGCAGGATAGGCGGAGGGGAGGGGAGCATACAAGGGAGGGGAGCGGACGAGCGGACGTCCGCCCGCGGTGCCTTTGTGAGTCGCCAGCCAGCCAGGCGTGACTTTTCGAACGCGTCTCTAGAGACGTCATGTGTGACGGGATATACCACGCGTAAGTCTACCCAAATCCGCTTCGCCTCTTGTCGACCACACCGCTCGGACTCTACCACTCTTCAAAGCTGAGATCTACTGTATTAGGATATCGTATCTACTATCAATCACCACACCTCGCTCTTGTAGACCATAATTCTTTTCTCGTCCCTAAATTCTCGCACCCCGACTCTATCCTCTCAGATTCGCAAACCGATTCCGGGACTATTCAACATTTGCGCCGAGATGCCTCTGTCTGGATGTGATGTTACTCAGCCCTTGAACGAGACGTTTCTCCCCGTTCGTTCATGATGGGGCCCTCTCGCTGAATCATAGCTGTCATCTGGGAGATCTCTCAGTCGCATGTGGGATCTGCACGCCCATGCGAGCACTCGACACATTCCGAGGCGCAGACATAGGATTATGAAGCAATCCCGATCTCCCTCTCCGCCTCCGGTATCAAAGGTGGATATCCCCTTCTGCACCTGCTTCAACCCGGAATCTGCACATCCAAGTTTCAATGTCATGACTGGCTGGTATGTCTGATCATTCACGCTGATTGCAAAGCGTCAGTGTAACTGACAATCGGATTTTATCGCAACATGGATGGTCTAGTACTCGTCGTGATCTCTCGCTCATTGCCTAATTTGTCTAGGGGTTGCTCTTCTCGCGCGCCATTACCATGCTGGGCTCGTCTCCATGCACAATTGCACGCCCCGTTCTTTTCTTCTACGCGCACTTCGTTGAACAATCTGACCGCATGCGCACTAAACCGTACGGTCATCAGAGAGCCATCTGTCATCTCCGTTGCGCTTGCGCGGCGCGAACGCGCCACCGAGGGACTTATTTGCACTTATATCAAGTTTTTGGATCACGACCCGCAGCGCCGCCGGAAGTGCCCGATGAGACGCGTTCCATTGCTTCATCCAGGTTCTCGCAGTCCACTTCGGAAGCAAACCGGAGGATCGGGGCGAGAATCATAAGTCAGAAGACCGGTGGACATTTGATAGATGTAGTCGCGTCCGCGGGTGAAGTCAGGGTGCCAGCAGAGACTCGCTTGCATGGCAAACCAGGCATGAGGACAGCTACAGTATGGTACCGACAATTGCAAACGGGTCGCCCCGCAAGCCAGAGGTCCACATCCCGAGGAATATTGTGGCAGCAATAAGAAACGTCGGCCAGTGATTTGTCATGAAGGTGATCCTCCCTATCCTCGACTGAGTTCATCGAGATCTTTAGCACCCACCGCCTGCAGAACAAAGGCATCTGAGACTTGGTCGAAGCCGCCCCATATAAAGCCTCGGGCTAGCTCGTCGCGAGTACAGATACGGCTCATTAGACAAGTCCATTGCCTATTGTACCATATTGGTACTCGAGCTGGGCGACGATCAAAATCAAAAGCGGAACCACGTCGTCAGCAACGCAGGCGGTGAAGAAGGAGACCCAAGACCTCAGGCGTTTTGCGATGAGAGGTGTTCACAATTGTATAGCATAGCCAGAGTGCACGATGGGGAGGCCATCAAGAAAATGTCCAGTTTGTCTTAATGTGTCTTCCATTCCTTTCGGGGTAGTTGTGACGCACGCTAGCGCGCTGCAGCAGGGCAGAGAAGTTGCCACCAACCCCGAAAGAAAAACAAGACGCGTTAACTCAACGCGACATTTTTCTGATGACTTAGCAGCTGGCATTGCAAATGCCCCCGCGGGAGTCAAGGACCGGGGGCAAATGTGCTATAGCTTGCACAGGACTTCACTCGGTCAGAAAACAGAAGGGTCGAATGACCTGAGACTCGTGCTGAGAAGCGTTGCCAATCTGCAAGGTAGCTGGAATGACCCAGAGATGGCGACGCGAGGACGGTGACGTGACCCATCGGACAGCTGTACTGTCACCGCGCGCTCGTCCAGGACCTGCTGCGATGGCGTCGTTCGGTGACCTACACTTGTCGGCACATACCGAAGCCAGCCTGCCACAGTGGGCGATTGAACTGCTTCATTGGTCGTATTTTAAATCGCCTCGGCTCCTTCTGGCTGATTCCCAAGCTTGGCTGGAACCTGCACAGCGGGCGATCGTCATCCTGTTGAGACCGATGTCAGCAACTCTGCCATTGCGATTCAAGGGGACGCGCAAGGCTTCTAGAGCAGTCGCCGATGATGTGCCATCCTGCCTCTCTCCAGATGAGGCGATCGTTTCACTTCGACGTGGCATGGGCCGTCCGCCACGTGAGTCCGGTTGGTGTGTGATTATATGCGCCGGAACGCGCCAGGGAGCGCAGACAATTCAAACAACGCGAGCGAGTCTTGGTCTCTGATCTGCCGCAAAGGGTCGTCGACACATTGAAGGACATAGTGACCGTCCTCTGAATTACACATCAGCAGATGTTGCCACCTCGCGCTTTTACCTCAGCTCCCAGACTCCCCCATCCGTCTTAGCAGCCCACTGCGCATGAAGAGAAGATTGGATTGGGGCGACCGGTACACTGTGGAGAAAAACAATGTCTAATCATGGGTCTGACTATTGGGTCCGTATGTCGTGCCTCGGTCCAGCCTCTGACCTTCCTGTTGATCAAGATGTGGCGTCTCGATACCTAGCAGCGTTACCGTCAGGTTTCCAGGTAAGCAATTGGAAATATATTTGCACTCTGAGAGCTCACGTAGCGCTTGATTTACCGGCTCGGTATCCCCGAGAGCATTGCACCGTCAAGAGGACGTGCTGTATGCACAACTCAGATACTCCATGTGATCGCAAGGGCTGTCGAAGGTCGCGCCGCCTCAGTTGATCTGATGCATCAGGAAAATACTGAATTCACTTTGGCGCCGCTTTCCCCACTTTTGGCCAGAAAAGTAGGGAAAGCGGGAAAATCCCAGTCCCCTGGGACTGGGATTTTCCACTTTTACCGCTTTCAGGGAGAATACCGCCCGAAAAAGACGTCAAAGCAACCAAAGAAATGGGAGATTTTGCTGATGCCTGCTCCCCTGAAATCTAAAAGGTGAATGGGCTGGCCGTCTATATACTACGCAACTCTGCAAACGCGTGATAACCCGCGACCGGATTTTGAATCTCGGCCGGTTCGTGGGAGCGTTGCGTGATCAGTACATCTATGATGTTCTCAGGTTGTACATCTATATATGCGCTGATATCTTCACTAAACACTACCAGGTTCCGAATCTTGGTCCCGCCCGCGACCATGTCTGAAATTTACGGCTCACTCGCTAGCCAGATGGCCAGCTTCGTCAGCTCCACGTGAGTGTCAACGATGGCCAAAAACACCTATTCTGCTGACAGGACATGTGGTCCGCTCTCTGAAGTGTCATCGAGAACTATTGCGTTGCCGCCTCTGCCGGTACGTCATGTACGCAGTGTACGCAATACAAGTCCGTGACCCTCGTTTTCATAGCCCTCGTGCTTTACGATCACATCTGCACGATCCCTCAAGAAGTGCAGGTGATATGGGGAAGCAAACTAACTAGCACCATGGTCCTATTCCACGCCAACCGGTGGTTGATCCTGGCATATACAATCCTGGCTATCGCGGGGGAATTTATTCATCCCAGGACAAGTGTTGTACTAGTGCCTTGATCTAGACCGAGCTTGCACCCATTGACGCAGGTCGTCCCAGAGGTCAGATCCTTATCCACTACGAGAACCTGGATCTGAATCGTGCATCTGACCTTCGACTCTCAGTTGTGCCGTGGTGAGCTACGCGAGTAATGCGCTCGAGTTATGCTTAGTCGCCCTATGGGCAGGTGAGCCAGAACTACGCATACATTGGGTAGCAATTGACGATCCTTGACAGTATTCTCTGGGATCCGTGTCTATGCGCTCAGCGGAGGCAGCCGATTCCTGCCGCTCGTCGTCACATTGCTGAGCTTGGTGCCCGTTGGTACAAATGCGGTGAGTTAGAAATGTGTGAATGCCACAGAAGTAGGATATTGAGGTCTGCACACCTTGCATAGTACAATTACTTCCACAAAATTGGTTTTCAGATAGCCGCTTTACCGGTGTTTGGGGTGCGATGCCTGGTTCTCGAGGACAAATCCGAGACAACAAACACGAGGTTAGTGAGCAAGTCATCACTGCATAACCCACGACCGATGTCTTTTCTCTACGTAGATGTATGTCCCCGTCGTCATGCGATTTACCGCTGACATGCTTGCAGTGGAGATCAGTACCCGAGTGCCAGTCATCATGGCAGATACCGTCACCCTTGTCGTTACATGCTGGAAGACATGGGCTACGGTACGGATGGCCCACGAGCACAATGTGAAGACGCCACTCATGACTCTACTTCTCCGAGATGGTGCGTCATAAAATCTTTCTCAGACCTACCCGACCTCATACATATACATTAGGGACCTTGTATTTTATGTCAGTAGAGCAGTGCGCAAATTCACCACATGCTAAACACACTGTCCAGAGGTCTCTTGTCCATCAATTTATTGAACGTCGTCGGGCAGACGACTAATGTACGCAACCTTCTATCACCTGACATGATCATCAGTTCCTGATACATGGAGTAAAGATATTTGCATATGCCGGTGCATTCTCAACACCGTAAAGTGAACCTCCTGAATCTACTACGCGCACTAAGTTCGCCCATATTGCAGGCTGTCCTCGATCATCATCACGCACTTCCTCCTCAACCTCCGTCAGCTCGCCCATGGCTCACCAGATGACACTTCTCGCCCATCCTTCACGCGAGATGGGGCACCCGACGCGGTTCACTCTCAGTCATCGAGCTTGCGATTCGGGTCGTTCGTGGGGAATATGGGCGAGTCACTCATCGATGGCTCCGAGGATGACGATCGCGACGTGAATTGGGACGACGACGTGCAACACAACGTAGACGACGCGTGCCTCGACGCCCAGATCATATACGATTCGCCAGACGCTTCCGCGGTCCCAGTTCGTGACGCGTTGCCTGAAGATGTGATGGAGGGCGAAAGGCAAGTCGATCAAGTGGCGGATCTCGAGCCACTCGTGTAAGCACTCTGGTATCTTCTCTGGAGGTGAGCCTTGTGTTTTCAGCTCGTGAACTCTGCATGCTAATCAGTCTCACAGATCTTCCCTTTCTTGTTACTACTTATTGATCGTATGTATCCGGCTCTGCCCGAAGTAGAACGATATCCCCCACCTAGACTGTTATCTTGGTTGTGCTCGCATGCGGGCTCTATTCCAGCTCTCAGAATGCGGAAATTGTTCATGTTTATTTACCATTATCTATACCGGTCACGGTAGAGGACTTAGGGGAGTTTTGGAGCACTGTATTTATTGGGAACATCTCGCTGCTACACCTACTGGTCCACACTACTCGTCCGCTAGATCACGGTGTGCAACGCAGTGAAGACCTCGCAGCTCGCTCTCGTTCTCCTGCTTACGCGATTGCATTTGGGTAGATGCGCTGGACGTTGCAGAGACGGCGGCTACCTCCAGGGTGGTGACATCGATTTTATCTCCAGATACAGCCGCGTCGAATGTCCTCATTTACCCATTGTCAGGGGTGTGTTGTCTGCGTCGTTACGTAGTTTCCAGGATCCTAAGAGAAGGAAGGCTCGCTCACCAGCAAGCTTCTGTATTGGTCAGCGTGAGGTCAGAATGGAGTTGAGCAACATAACATGTTCTCAGACTCACAACTGAAGAGGGGCTAGACATGCCAAGCACGCCTCCATTAAAGCGCCGAGTGTCACCATCGGAGTGAGAGGACGCGTTTGGCTTTGCACGGAGCGCTGTTTCGGTAGATTTTGCCGAGGGTGTCTATATGCGCCGAATATGGATAGTGCGCGATCTGCCAATTGGAGATAGCAAAAGTACAGGAACGACTTTAGCATGGCACATACAAAGCGGATGACCCAGTACTTACCTTATGGACGGACAGTCATCAGGAAACATTCAGTTGTAAGCCATAGTTATAGAAAACGCACAAGGGACTCGGGCTCACCAGAAGAGGTGCCTGCCGCAATCACATCCTTACCACGTGTGAGAGGTTCAGTATCGTCCTGAGCCGGCGCATATATCCTACCCTTCGAGCATTGTGGCGCATGTCTTGGTAATGAAGGCGGAGACAGGCCTGACTGCGAGCGGAAGTGGAGAGGAGTCAGGACGCAGAGATAGCTGACATGAGTACTGTAGTGTCCGAACAGGAGCGGCTGAATGCGGCATTGCAGGGTACCGACCGTTAGGAGCATCCGCTGCAGTCCTAGCGTCGAGGACAATGAGTGAGACGAGACCAAGTCGGATAGGAAGATTTGGCGCACCTATGGTGGTATCTGCAAGCTCGTCTGCCCTAGTGCCTGTCCGCACGCTCTCGATGGCGACAGCACGTCTGGCGCGTCCAAGCCTCCCTCCGGTTGGTTGCGAGACGACGGCAGCGGGGAATCGGCCTGCAGCGGGTGGGGAGGAAGTGTATGCTCTTTTGGCTGACGTCGTGCCAAGGCCCCGATCGCGCAGAAATCCGATCGTGTGCGCGCTGGCTTCGAAAGGCATCGTCGATCGACTCGTACAAGACGTGATACCAGCGCCGGATACTTGCGATAGAAGGTACGTCTCAGAGAGAGTAGTGGAAGTGCGCCTCTAGCACAGCAGCAGGCTGGTCTGTGCTGCTCGGCCGCCTGCAATATTAATGCACGCCTGGACACACGATCGCGCCGATCACGTGCGTCCGATCTGCGCTTCAGGGCAGGCATTCTCGCGCTTGCGCGTTTTCTCTGCCTGATGGGCGTTCGCAGCTTCGTCACGCAGTGAGCTCGCTGAGCAGCATTCCCCCTCTCGTCTTTGTTTCCCTTCCTCATAGCCTGATCCGAGCTTCAATGACTGTCTATGATATCCTACGTTTCCATGCAAGGTGTCAAATTATGAATAGGCGACTTCACTAGCGATTTCTTGCCCGCTGCAGGGGCTCGCAATCGTTGGCCCTCTGTCGCGACTGCGGACACGGACCCATGCTGAACAGCTATTACTGCATCAAGTGACTTTGGAACATTGCCATTGGTCTCGCATCCCAAATATGTTACTGCATTAGTTCGACGAGTTCTCTGGGTTTGGCAACATGCGACCTGTAAGCGAGTGATTTGATCTAGGTCGGTTTCCTCATCAAAAGCTCGTGTCTATCTGTTCTGCTCCCCTTTGGTGTTAACTAGATGCCAAGGACCCAGCGGCGAAAGCATTCAGGAGGCCAGATACAACAAGCCCATCGGTTATCGACCGCACTTATGGAGGACCACGAGCCGATTGTTCCGCGCCTTCGGTCTCAGCGATAGATCCTGCTTTTCGATTCGATATCATGGTCCGGTAGTACGTCTATTTGCCCATTCTCATCAAGAAATTGGCTGATAATTAGATCTTACCGCAGGGCGAACGTTCTCTCACTCGTCGCGACCACATTCTCATTGGCCGATCCAGTAAGGAGTTGCTCTGAGTTGCGCTCCACTGCTACTCCACGTTCGCCTCCGTGTGCAGTCACGGGTTACGTTCCGTGTCCCTGTCGCGCTCGTGCGGCACAAGTGCACTTCCGAGGGGCCCATCGATACCTTCATCGAGTTCCCATACCACAGCCCATAGCGCCCTCGTTTCCCCCCACACGGTCCTTAGACAACTCGTACGTTGAGATCACGGTCTATACCCTGGGACGCCAGGGCATCCACCATCTCCGTCACGATCGCTAGGCACGTGCGCATGTCCGAGGATCTGATACACGCACTCATCGGACTCCTGCATGACAACGCGCTGCACATGGTCAAACGCCACGCACCTCCCTAAGCCAGCGCGCACTTCCGCTCGCGCAGTTTCGTTGCTGGAGACCGCACTACTGGCACGCGAAACACGTACATATGGTCCGGGTTTCTGCATACCCCGCCCTCCATATGACTCATGTGAGGCGGGGTGCGCAGAACGCAATGCGGATAAGCCTGTAACCAAGTCTTAGCCGGGATGAGTGAGTGGCCAGGGCGGTCCGAAATGACAGCGGAACGCCAGGACTTTATATGTCATTCCTCGGCATCTCTCTTCGCCTTTGACGTCAAGGATAGACCCTGTCCTTCGTGCCCGCTTTCATTCGAATTTCGTACACACTCTGTATCTTGAAATCTAGCTCAACTGCTTTGTCTAGTTATCCATTTTTATCAAACACTCAAAACACTATTCACGTAGTGATATCACAAAGTTGCCGTTTGATCCCTTGTCTCGACCCTGTCCCTCTTCGCTTGTTCATTTACCGCCTAGTTTTCTTTGCGATCAGGGCTATAACATCCTTACTTTGACACGCGAGTTGTATGTTCCCCGCCTCTCTTTGAGGAGGTCTGATCTGACGATTTGACTGCATACAGTCTGTCTGAAGGGGCAACCGCGTGCAGGAGCAGGCTATCCTTACGCTCGTGCGGCGCTGGTGCATGCCAGGACGAGGGGTGCTTTCATGAGCTCGTCAGGTTCGTGCACAAATTACACAAAGCCGTCGTGCTCCCTTCTACTTCACCCCTCCCATCCTCCATCTCCTGATGTTTACCTGGTACGCATGGTGTATGCGCTGTATCACAACATTGGCGAACTCGCTGTACGCACATACATTGCCTGGGGTCCCGCATGTCTCGCCCTTCGTGATTGTCAAGTTCGACATTCGTATAGCCTATCTTTAACTCCAGTAACTAGGGAATATAAGTGACCTCAAACTTGGTGACGATTTCGACGTGACGGATATACCGAGAGCGAACGCAGAGATGCTGGACTTCGGCCACCACGCGCACCATACTGGCCCAGCTACCGTCAAGAGGTACAGGCCTGAATTCGAAGAATCCAAACCATAGTGACGTTCCCGGTGGTGCAAAAAGTCCGACAAAGGTTCGGATAGGTAGCCAGGCGCATGAGCCGAGTATAGCCGAGACGGTGCATGAGATGGCGCTCCACGTTTGTATAGGCAACGAAGGCCACAACGAACCCCACTCCACAAGGCTTTGGCTTGGACAACGAACCCCACTCCACAAGGCTTTGGCTTGGACAACGTACCTGCTACACAACTGTACAAAAATCCGCGGCGAGCTTGTAACGATCTGACCCTAGTTTGTTGATGGTAGACACAAGGTGCGTAGTGTCTAACGGTCTATCATCGAGTTGCCCAAGAATATGCTCAGGGCGTCCTTGTGCACCGGTGGAGGTCCACGATCGATCCCTCCACACATCTCCTGGACCTCTGTATCAGCGATACATTCCACCTTCGAGTATGCTGAATACTGTTTGGCTCGACATTATACCCATGCAGCACGTCTAGTTGCTCATTCAGCCTATGAGGCGACTGATAATCTGTTTCTATTACGAAGCGGGCGGCTTCTCGCTCGGTGCGATCGCTACTTTATCGACTATTCCATCTACTCCTGTCCCCCACTCAAGCTTCACTGCCATGCGACGCTCGCCTCCGTGTGCAGTCGAGTATTTTACTATTCCCATCTACGCGCATCTCTTCGGACGATTCGACCGCGTTCACGCTGAGGCGCACGGGCAGCCGAAGTGATCCGCCATCGCCGTATCCCTGTTACTCTCAGACAGCACAACAGCACTTCCAAAGAGCTCCTTGACGCATTCGTCCAGTTCCGGGCCACAACCCACAGCTCCGCGGCGCACTGTCCGATGCGATGCGCCCTATCCTGCGGGTCCCCACACGCAATCTTGGCACTGCATTGGCGCGGTGATGGCACCGCTATACGATCGGAGCATGCATATGTGGTCCTGGAATCCCCATATCTTGTCTTTCACAACGGATGGCGGCATTCCCTGTGCATATACACATATATATGTCCTTATCTGTAGTGGGAACATCTTGTCTCCTTCAGTGCCAACTCATCAAATATACTCATTCTCAGTGGCCGTGTACATGTGCTATCTACTGTCAGGGCAGGTGGAAGGATGTCACTTCGCTCACGTTTCTAGCTATGCATCCCGTAACAACAAGCCCTGGACGCACTCGAACTATACTGTTGATGCTAGTCGGAGCGTAGGGAATCGCACGCTAATTGTGCTCGTTCAGTCACAGGAAACGGCAAAAGGTGCACTGACACAGATCATTGCTACTCGGATAAAATCTGCTGTGACTGGCTATATGTGCGGGGCATAGGTCGCGTTGTGCGCCCGGATGACACTTGCAAGCAAATATTGGTTGATTTCTGCAAAAGGATAGTATGCATCTCCAGGGACCCTGTTCAATCATCAGGAGGTCACCCAGCTGGCTTTGTAGCCAGTCGTCTGCATTGAACGAGCTGTAGAGTACTCTGCATTAACATCTTCCATACACATACAAATGTTGCTGCTTGGTTTCACGCCTGGCATGTTGTGGCACTTTGCAAATACTCGGGACGGGCGACATTACCGAGAGGTCTGCGTACGAGTCGGAGATCCTCATCAGGATCTGGAAGCATGTCACAGCCAGATCAGAGAAGGATGTGGTTGACTTAGCCCGGCAAGTTTCCACGGTGACGTCGTATGCGGGAGCACAGTGAAGAATGCGAATGGGCCGCTGGTATGGCGAAGTGACACATCTTGGTGGATGGTGGTTTGTGAACTGCACGTAATTCTAGGACCGCACCGAGGGCCGTGCGTGCGAGCTGCTCGTATGCGATCGCGTGTCGGCCTCGCGAAAGAGTAAGCGGTCGAGTCCCATCCGGTAGGCTGAGGCGCTTGTCTCACAGCGAACGACGGGAACTCGGAGCAGAAGCAGAACTATAGTGCCCGCGCTGGTTCTGGTGTTCCCGGCGAATACTGGCACAACGCGGAAGTGGCGTGAGGCGAGGTAGCTCGTAACGGCTAGCATAGAATATCGGCGCAGGTGTATAGGGTTCCGGTCGTGCTAAAGTAGTCGTCGCAGATACACCGTACATGAGCGAATTATGCTTACCAGGGCATCCCGTAACGGCCCTGGCCGCTCTATCCACTGCTACTTCAGACCAACCTAGCATGCACCAACGTTGCGTGACTGCCGGCTCAGGAATAGATTGGAGTGGACGGTCTGATGACGGACAATGTCAGGAAAGCTGGAGTGGTAAGTGTGTCGTCCAAGGATGCCGAGACGGCGCCGAGATCAAGCATGGTCGCGCGAGGCTAACGGCAGCTGGCGCTCCAGAACATGATCTGAACGGTATGAGCAGGCCTCAGTACCACTAGTGAGAGAGGCAGGACCTTGCGAGATTGGAGTACTGCCACATACCTGAGGCAAGGCGGGCTCGTCTACCGCAGTCACTGTCGACACGGGCATGATGATGACAGCATGTCTGACACGTCGAAGCAGCTCCCGGCGACTGCCCGCCAGTTCTTGGAGGGGATCATCCCACAGCGAGTGATGGCGCGCACGGAAGGGTCGGTCGAATACGAGTGACATCATGCCAGATCACAGAGAAGTCCCGAACCCGCTCGTGCGCGGGCTTGCTTCGGTGGTTGTCTTCTCCTGATCGCACGCACCTGTCAAAATGACCCTGATTAGCAAGGACGCGTATTAGAGAGCAGGGATACAATATTGTACCTGCAGTGCACGAGACCCGTCTGCGCTGCTCGAACGCCTCCGATGCCAACCTGGACGCGATCGAACGCATTCGAATTCAGGACGCGTCACCCATCACGCGGGCCTCAGGGCAGGCACTTTCGCGTTTTTCCATGCTATGATGTTCCATTGTCGCCCAAGCCAGGCCTCCGCGGACGCTCGCAGCTATGGTCCACGCTTGCTCCTCCTCCTCCTTGCTCAACGGCGCTCTGTTGCTTGCTTCGTGATACAATTTGTGCTCCACCGATAGCCTGCAACTATTCAACGCCGAACTCTCCCCATGCCTGTGGACTGCGGACGACCCATGTCACCCGTGACTTGTTGCTTGCTGCAGTGGATCTCGAGTACTGTCTGACTCTTGTTTACTATCGCGGCCGAGCAGGAATTCCGACACAACGTCACTCAAACCCTTCTAATTTATGCGAGGATATCTTCACTGGCTACGCTGACGACCTTGAGTCTGGTTGGGATGCGTTCTTTGGGTTGAGCGATCCTGGTAAGTCGACCGTAGGCGGCGGACTTGAGCCAAGGGCTGCTCATCTCATCTCACAAACAGCTCTGCCCGATTTGCGCGGTTTGCTTGCTACTGAGAGCTTGGGGAAACCGTCTTCTGGACGGCCTGGTGAAGAAGAAGATCCCCGGGCCCTATGACCTCAAATCTCCGAAAGATCTGGTCGGACGAAGCTCAGCCATGCCCTCGCAGCAAGTTACAACGTACAGGATCCCCCTATGATTTCTCTCTGACGGTCGTGTAGCACCATCTGCATGTGCCCATCCGATAATCGAGGCCACGTACGCGCGCAAATCTTGACTGCCGCAAAACGGTGCTGCTTGCGGCGCTTACTCTCGCGCATCCCTCACTCTTTTCGCTGGCCCTGGTCATGCAATCTGGCCGCCATCTACTGGCTACCTCCCGACAGCCAAAGGACCCTCGTGAAGCGTGCTGCGAGCCTCATGCTGAAGTGCGGACACCACACGTTGTTTGTGTCCTGCGGAGAGGTCCTAGAGCACCCGATAGGCTCGAAACATTCTTCTCCGATTTGCGGAGCTATCTGGGGCTGTGGGACTGGCTATGGACTTACGACAAGCACTGGTGACGATTGTGGCTGATTATGTACAAGTGTGTTTGCTGTATTCTCGTCTCAAATGTGAGACGGGGAGGAGCGAGATTCTGTGTCCTGTGCGCGGTACTATATCAATTGAATTCATTTGTTGGGCAGGCTGAAAAATGTTACGGACTTGGCCCTCTCACCTTTGACAAATGTGCGCATGACCGCACGAAGATCACATAATCTTTATACGAACGCTCCAGATTGACGAGGCGGGCTCACAAGAGGGCAACAGCGTCCCCGGATCCGGAGGCATACGGATAGGTCAATACAGGAGGCGTACGATATGTGCGGCCACACCGACTAGCCGTCCATCAACAGCTAAAGATACTGTATTGAGTATGTACGGGCCTTCCGTCCTTGTATCGGAGGCACTGGGCAGTGGGACGTGTCTGTACGTGCATGTTACCTTGTCATCAGAGCCTGTTCTCACATATCAACCCTCTCCCTTCTCTACCTACTCTGCGCAGAA
The DNA here is from genome assembly GCA_000320605.2 of Gelatoporia subvermispora B. Taxonomy (NCBI): domain Eukaryota; kingdom Fungi; phylum Basidiomycota; class Agaricomycetes; order Polyporales; family Gelatoporiaceae; genus Gelatoporia; species Gelatoporia subvermispora. Next base: position 207,478 of record KB445816.1, read on the forward strand.
TCTGAGACTTCGTCGGGTCGGACACAGGCATCTGTACGGGCATCGGAGAGACGCCACGCTGTTGTAAAGCCCAGGAACCGCGGTCGAACATAAACTTGCACGTGCTTCGCGAAGCAGACGTTGACCGCATTGTTGCATAAGGATCCGAAGATGGATCAGGGAGATTCGTTTCAGGAGTATCTTGACACGCTGACGGACGGAGTCTAGGGAGGACGTCAGACCAACCGAGACACGGCGGACTGAGACGATACACGCACCGACAAACCGTCAAGTCAAAGCGCAGCACCAGTAACTGGCACGCGTTCCACGGACAGGGAACGAAAGGTTGAACCTTTCAACTGTTCGAAGATGTGTGCCAAATCTAGTTCGACATTCTGTGTGTCTGAGAGCAAACGGCACTTGACCGCATCTTACGAGCAAACATCAGTTACGAGAACTGCATTGTGATCTTGAGGAGGACAGTATGAGTCAGTAACTCAGTCTAAAGAACACAGTCAAAGAGACCTGTGAGAGTCGATATATTCTCTCGCCTTCGATCTGGCGCGTTGTAGGACCGGTGTTGCAGTTGACGAGTGCTGTGGGTGACTACGTGCATTGCCGAGCTGCATTGTGTTGGCTTGCGCTACGAACTGTCAAGGTTGACATCGGTGAGAGAGCATACGGAGAGGGTTCCCATCAGCAGACCAGCGAAACGATCTTGTATGAGGGCTACGTGCAGATTCAGATATTTAGTCCGATATGATCCTATGGACAGAGCGAATGCCCTTTGGTATGATAGCGCAGTGATAGGACCATGCGCTGGTTGCAACAATTAAGGCCCCGAACAGTCCGAACAAGTGATGTTACAGCGGCATTGGATCGTCTCGTTAGAGCACTGTTGCTGGGAGACAGGTGTGTATACACGAAAGAAAGAACTCAAATTCGGAACTAAGAGACACCGAGGGATCACATGACGGAAACATAAGCCCTTCCGCGTATATGTACGCAATTGTGCCATACTCTCAAGAGTACCGTCGCGTATTCAAGCCAAATGCCTGAGCTTTCTATAAACTTGCACAGAAGGAGGTCTAGAGCAATGAAATCAGCGCCTAGACTAACAAGCGTTACTGCAATGTGCCATGAATTGTGGTCGGCACATTACTGAACGTAAATATAAAGCTTCCGAGGCGCACCGATTTTAGCAGGGCTCGATCGGGCTGAAGCGACAGTCGCCGAATTCACCTTGCATCCTATGAGAAGATGCATCGGACTCACTTAGTGAACACGCGTAGACTGCCAGGCACTGCACAGATAGTAATAAATCGTGATGGCTGCGAGCCCATCTGCGACCGGTTGTCATTATTAACAACTGGCCCTGTACCTGCAGGCAGTAGACTTCAATAATCATCATGGCGAGGGCAACTGATGAGATACCTGTTACCGGCAACCGTCCTGCATCACCTTAGGGCTGTAGTTCGTCAACAAGAGCCACCCTTCGTCGCTAAGCATAAACGCAGTTGATAGTACCTGCTTGCGAGGCCGGACCTCATTCCCATAGGTGCGGACGACCAAGACACAGCAGGCAACGAGAGAGCATGCGATGACACAGCCCAGAGGCAGTTGCACTGCCACCGCGCGCTCGGCCCTCAGATCCAGATCTGAGCAAGCGCATCAGCTCTCAAGCGCTCGTTCACTGCACTTGCGTCATTGGGCAATTACTTGATCAACGACATTTTGTGAGCCATCGAACTGCTTCGCCGCTCTCACTCGGAAGAACGTCGGCTCGTTCTGTTTGACCTCCCAGCTTGGCTGGAACTGGCGCGCCGCGCAATCGGCACCCAGTTGAGACCGCCGTCAGCAGATCTGTCATTGCGATTCAAGGGGACGCACTGCTACACGAGCCTTTGGGAGCAGTACTTTGCCGAGTGGATAGGCCCTTCCGCATCTGGCCCAATGAGACGGTCAGCTCATCTTGACATGACATGGGTCGTTAACCACGTCAGTCCGGACTCGTGTGCGACTGCATGCGCCGGAGCGCGCCGGGGAGGTTGGACGATTCGAACAACGCGAGTGAGTCTCGGTCTTCGCTCTGCTGCAAAGGGCCGTGGACACATCCATGAATCTGTTGACCTTCCCCTGACTGATACATCAGGAGATGCAGTTACCTTGCGCGTTCATCTCAGCTCTCGGGCTCCCCCGTCTACCTGAACGGTCCAAGCATGACGAGAAGATCAGATAGGAGCGGCTGGCAGGCTGTGAGTAAAAGCGATGTCCAATCATCGCTCAGACTACTGAGTCCATATGCCGTGCTACGGTCCATCCTGTGACCGCTTCGTTCAACAGCTCCACCAACATGAGGCGGCATCCTGAGACCTGGCAGCATTACCTGCAGCTCTCCAGGTAAGCAAACGAAGGTATTCTTTCACACAAGGACCTAATGGCGTGCTCGATTTATTAGCTTGGTATCCCCAGGAGCGTTGCATCACTCGGAAGGGCTGCCGTACACATCAACGAGATGCCCCATGTGATTGTAAGAACTGTTGAACTATCCGCAGCCTCAGTTGACCTTGTTGCTCACCTTGAATATGAGATATGTTGAGTATGAAATATGAATGAGCTGAATGTTTACCTACTGTGCAACGCTGTGGTCGCGTGATGGCTCGGTGCTACGGGTTTGCCTGATGTGATAAGTGAATCTCTGATGTTCCTGGGTCGAGCATATATATATATATGCGCTGAAATTTCCATCTATGACCTCACAAAGGTACTGAATTTTGCTCTCGCCCGCGACAATGGCTGCAATCTACGGCCCACTGGCGACCCAGATAGCTAGCTTGGTCAGCTCCGGGTAAGTGATGGCAGCCAAAAATGCCTATCCCGCTGACAGGACATGTCGTATTCTCCCTGAAGTGTTATCGACAACTATTGCGCTGTCGCCTCTGTTGGTACGTTGCACACACAAAGTCTGCAATGCATGTGAATGACCCCGCGTTCATAGCCCTCGTGCTTTACGATCACATCTGCACGATCCCTCAGGAGATGCAGCTCATATGGGGAAGCAAAGTAACCAGCACCATGGTCCTATTCCACGCGAACCGGTGGTTGATCCTGGCATATACAATCCTGAACATTGTGGATATGTTTTTGCATCCCGGGACAATTGTTGTGAGCGCTTTGATCTTGCCTGAGCTCGCACCCATTGACGCAGGTCGTCCCAGAGGTCAGATCCCTATTCACCACGAAAACCCGGACCTGAATCATGCATCTGACCTTCGATTCTCAGCTGTGCGGTGCTAGTCTACATCTCATATGCGCTTGATTTATGCTTGTTCGCCCTGTGGGCAGGTGAGCCAGAACTACGCATACATTGGGTAGCAATTGACGAGCCTCGATAGCATTTTCGGGAATCCGTGTCTATGCGCTCAGCGGAGGCAGCCGATTGCTGTCACTCGCTGTCGCATTGCTGAGCTTGGTGCCCGTGGGTACGAATGCGGTGGGCTTGAAATGTGTGCAGGTCTCATAGACAGGGCATTGAGCGCTGCGCACCTTGAATAGTACGGTCAATTCTACAAAATCAGTTTCCAGCCGGTCACTTTCCCGGTGCTTGTGGTACAATGCCTGGGTACTCGGGACATATCCGAGACAACAGAAACGAGGTTCGTGAGCAAGTCACCACTGCATAACCCACGACTAATGTCTCTCCTCTACGTAGATGTACGTCCCTGTCGTTATGCGATTCCGGGCTGACATGTTTGCAGTAGAGATCAGCACCCGAGTGCCCGTCATCATAGCAGACATTGTTGTCCTAGTGCTCACATGGTGTAAAACATGGGCTACGGTACGGATGGCCCGCGAGCACAATGTGAAGACGCCACTCATGAATCTGCTTCTCCGGGATGGTGCGTCATCGAGGCTTGCTCCCCTCCATCAGACCTCATGAGTATGCATTAGGCACATTGTATTTTACGTCAGTCAAATCCATCCACAAATTGACTGTATGCTGAACACACTGTTCAGATGTCTCTTGTCCCTCAACCTATTGAACATCGTCGGGAAGATGACTAATGTATGCAATCTTCTATTGCTATCGCCTGACATAACTATCACTTCCTGATACATGGAGTACAGGTATTCACATTTGCCGTTGCATTCTCAACACCGTAAACAGACCTTTCTCATCAGTCGCATTCGCTAAGTTCATTTGTATTGCAGGCTGTCCTCGATTATCATCACGCACTTCCTCCTCAACCTCCGTCAGCTCGCGCATGGTTCACCGGATGACGCTTCCTGTCCATCCTTCGTGCGAGATGGGACACCTGACCCGATCCACTCTCAGACATCGAGCTTGCGATTCGGGTCGTTCGTGGGGAATATGGGCGAGTCACTCATGGATGGCTCCGAGGATGACGACCGGGACGTGGCTTGGGACGACGACGTACAAGACAATGTAGACAACGCGCGCCTCGACGCCCAGATCATACACGATTTGCCAGATGCTTCCGCAGCCCCGGTTGGTGACCCTTTGCCTGAAGAGGTCATGGAGGGCGAAACGCGACTCGATCGAGCGGCGGATGTCGGGCACCTCGTGTAAGCATTCTGGTGTCTTCCGTGGAGGTGAGCGTTATGCTATCGACCTGTGAGCCTTCCGTGATGATCAGTCTCACAGAGCTTTAGTACTACTTCTTGATCATATTCCCTCGCGCTATTTATTCGGTTCCGCCCGGAGCAGACCTCCCACCTAAACCATTCTCTTCTTGGTCATACGTGCATGGAAATCCTATTCCCACTGTCAGAACGGGGATGTAGTTCATGTTTATCTACCATCACCTATCACGATCACAGTAGAGCCGATAGGGGGGTCGCAAAGGCCGTATTTATTCAGATATCTCGTTACTACACCTATTGGTCTCCACTACTCGTTCGCTAAATCATGGCGTGCAGCTTAGCGGGGGACTCACAGCTCACTGTCGTTCTCCTTCTTGCTCGACCATAGTTAAGAAGATCGGTTGTCAGTTGCAGTTGCAGAGGTGACGGTGTCCTCAGGGGTGGCGACACCGATCTCATCCTCACATGCAACCACGTTGGACGTCCTCGGTTACCTGTTGTCAGGGTTTGAAACTCGCCTCGTTACGTATCTTCCAGGTTCGTGAGAGAAGAAAGACTCCTTCACTAGCAGGGTTCCTCACGTGAAGTGCCTGATGTCAAGAGTGGGTTGCTAGGACGTGTTTGACTTGGTGTGGAGCATTGTTGGTGCAGTCGGCATCGCCGAGGGCTTATATATGCGCTGAATACGGACTGCGTGTACTGTTCCGCCGCTAACTGGAGATAGCAAGAGTATGAGAACGACCTTAGCATGGAACAGACCGCTTTGCTCCTCGGCACGTACCACGCATAGGCAGATCCCCTGGCTTGACAGATAGCAATAAGCAGCGAGACTTCCGTCACCAAGAGATCTAGGGTCAGACAGGAAGATGCGACACACCTATGGCGGTGTCCGTACACTCGTCTACCCTGGTGCCCGTCTGTACAGTCCCGATGACGACAGTATCAGGAAAACATCGATTCTACTTGCCTGCCTTTGTGGTCCTTGGGCGCGACTTTGAAGCTTTTTGGCGCGCAACAGGGCAGTGAAGGCGCCAGCAAGCCTCGAAAGGCAGGTATAAGGCGTCAAAGTCAACGCGATGTTTTCCTGATGAGCGCGTCCGACGCGTCCAAGCGTCCCTCCGCGTGATCATGAGGTGAAGTCGGGGGAGGATTGGCCTGCAGGGACTGATGTAGAAGTGTATGCTTTTTTGGCTGACGTCCGAGTACCAAGGCCCTGGCAATCGCACAAAATCCAGATCGTGTGTGCGCTGGCTTCGAAAGACGATGCCGCATGAATCGTACAGAAAGTGATACTAGCACTGGATATCCGTGAGAGAAGATATTACTGACAGAGAAGACCTGCAGCGCGCAACAAGCCCAGCAGGAAGCTGGTTTGAGCTGCTCGACCTTCTGCATCATTGCACTCCTGGAGACACGATCGAGCCCGTCACGTGTGTCTGATCTGTGTCTGCTTCAGGGCAGGCACTCTTGTGCTTGCGCGTTCTCCCCGCCTGGTCGATGCTTGCAGCTCTGACCGGCAATGACTCCCTGAAGGAGATCTAACGACGCCCCACATTTTTGTCTGGAGTCTGGACGGGCGACTTCACTAGCTACCTCTCGCCCGCTGCAAAGGATCCCAGTTGTTGGCGCTCTACCATTGGCGGGCGACATGGACTTATGCTGAGCAGCGATCAAAGCGTTGTGGTGCTTACGGGTCCCCCCTTCGACAATCTGCATCCCAGCGACGTTGAGGGCTTTATCCCATGAATTTTCTGAATTTGGCCATGCGCGACTGCCTGGCGGGCAGGCCATAGTGATAAATATAATCCATGGCCGGTCTTTTTGTCTCAAGCTTAGTTCTGAATGTTCTGCTTTCATTCAGTATTAGATTGGATGCTAGGGGGCCGAATATGCCAAGCTCACCTGCCATCAACTGCGTTGCGCGATACCTTCACCATGTCCTCCTTGAGAATATGGTCTTATTTACGATTAAAACAATTACAGTTGCTAGTACAGATATGCCCTCGGATCTCCAGGTTAGCCCGTCACCGCTACAACTCGAACCTCAGGTCCAAGGCTTGACAAGTCCTCTCATAATTTGGAAGCAGGTGTCATCGTCACCTGAGTCTGGTCCTACGCCATCTTTTCAGTGACAGCAGTCCTATCCCGATGTGATTGTCCTTCGGTGACCTCGTTCTTGTACGGGACACGTAGCACCAACACCTCTATACGGGCAGTGTTGTAGAGCCCAGAGAGTCAGGAGGCCGGAGAGTGTGTTCTGACGCAAGTAGCTAATTGGTCGCCACAGCTTCGGCGGCTTCCGGTAGATTAGGCGCCCGTGCAGACCTTGTGCGCCGCGCTCGTAGTTACCCTCTCGCGCGTTGAACGGGATATACGACGATATATCAGAAGACTCCCGCTGTCAGCCGCGTGCCCTGACCTCAGCTAGCGGGAAATTTCTACACAATGCGCATATATCACTATCCTGTCATTTGCTCTTGCTTACTCTCAGTGCGACTCTCGCGGCTCGATATGTCTCACGACGCGGCGATAACACTCACGACTGTCAACTTCCCGGCGCTGAGCGATGCCAACTACTCGGAATGGGTTATCCGCATGGAGGCAGAGCTTGTCCGCAAGGACCTGTGGGATGTCATTGAACTTCCAGCCCCAATGAAGGACCTCAAAACGGAGAAAGAGATAGCTGCCTGGCACGAGTCCCAGTTGGCTGCGCGGGATGTCACGAAGATGGCGATGGCTCGAGCGGAGATCATTCAGAAGGTGCAAGTCTCGCAGTTGTCTCACATGCGAAGCCGTGACCCGAGGGAGATCTGGTTGGATTTGGCGAGAATGCATGTTGCGCAAGGTTTGGCGACCCGGTTGCGGTTGCGAAGGCAGTTTTTACGTCTGGTCAAGGACGTGTCGGAG
>KB445816.1:250600-261493 GCA_000320605.2 Gelatoporia subvermispora B
CTTGCCCTTCTATCTGGGCATTGGATGACGTCAAGAAGGGAATTCTGCTGCAGCTGTTCGGCGGCACCAACAAAAGCATTGCCCGCGGCGGAGGCGCTGGGCGTCCCCGATACCGAGGAGACATTAACGTCCTCCTAGTCGGTGACCCTGGTGTCAGTAAGTCGCAGATCTTGCAGGTGTGTCCCGAGATTTGTGCGTTTCGTCGTGCGTTATCACTGAGACTCTCACCAGTACGTCCACAAAATTGCTCCCCGTGGAGTGTATACCTCTGGCAAAGGCTCGTCCGCTGTCGGTTTGACTGCGTATGTCACCCGCGACCCAGATTCGAAGCAGCTAGTTCTTGAGAGGTACGTCTTTCTATATCAACACACCGAAGCGACCCCTCACAGTCTGTTAGTGGAGCACTCGTCCTGAGCGATGGTGGTGTCTGCTGCATTGATGAGTTCGACAAGATGTCAGACGCTGCGCGAAGTGTCCTGCACGAAGTGATGGTACGCTTTAATCTCCTAGCGTCGGAATTCTGTTGACGGCGTGCGACTGCAGGAACAACAAACGGTATCTATTGCGAAGGCAGGCATCATCACAACGCTGAATGCTCGCACTTCCATCTTGGCTGCTGCCAACCCTATCGGATCAAGGTATAACATGAACGAGACAATCACTCGCAACATCGACCTACCACCCACTCTCATCTCTCGTTTCGACTTGCTGTACCTTGTCCTTGATCAGGTGGACGAGTCCCTCGATTGTAAGCTCGCGCAGCACCTGGTCAGCCTGTACCTAGAGGATACACCTGAGACAGGTGGAGGAGAGGACATTTTGGTAAGCATCTGGTGTGACATGTGTTCATACGGAAGCCTGAAACGTCCTCCAGCCTTTCGACGAGCTGTCTGCGTACATCACGTATGCCCGGTCACGGATCAGCCCCGTCATCACGGAAGCAGCATCCGAAGAACTCGTTCGTTCCTATGTGACGCTCCGCAAGGCAGGCGAGGATCCACGCTCGAACGAGAAGCGTATCACTTTCTCGTCATTTTTTGAGCTCGGCGACGTCAAGGAGGCCTACCGGCTGATGCGGGAGGCGATCAACATGAGCGCGCGCGACCCGACGACGGGTGAGATCGACATGGGCCTGCTCGACACGGGTATTGGGCGGCAGCAGCGCAAGCTGCGCGGCGATATGCGCAAGGCAGTCCTCGCGATGCTCGAGGGCGGGGCAGGCGCCACGCGTGGGGTGCGGTGGGCGGACGCGCTGAAGCAACTCGAGGGCCAGAGCTCCATCAAAGTCAACCCGACCGAGTTCCAGGAGGTGATCCGCGTGCTCGAGCAGGAGGGCTTGGTCAAGGTTGTTGGAGAGCGTGAAAGGAGGATGATTAGGCGAGCAGAGGGAGCCTGAATAACTGGAAATGATCTTCGACTGCATTGTAGGTTGTATTCATCACTGGTGTATCTTAGGTGTGCGCTTTCACATAAATTGTTGGAGTATGGACGACTAGTCATACAATGCCTGAGCTGGCACTTTGGAAGGAGACAACCGTCTCAGGCCCGCTGTCAGAACCGCACGAGGGCTTTCCGGGGATATACCGCTGGATCATGCAACTTATGTGTACTTATCTCGTGCACAAAGGCAGCCTCCGTCGCTTCAGACCAATCATTCTAGATGGCACCCTGATGCTCTAGCCTCTAGCCAAGTAAACCTCATGAACATGGAAAGCCAGTCAATTCACTGCAACGTGCATCGATCTATCTCGTCTTTGCTCGCGCGCCTGCGCCTTCATTCTGGCCACGTGGTCGTCACCACATCGGGACTTGTGTGGTTGAAACTTGACGGCTTACAATTCACGAATAGCCTCATCGAGCAGCCGCACTGCGAGCATAGCACCGTACAGGCGACCATCCATCTACTCATTTTTCCGTCGTTCATCTTCAGCTACTACGAGGCGAAAGGGGAGCTGCCACATGTCGGGAGCTGTCGTTGAAGTTTAAATTTTGACGGCTGGCACGCCGGACCCCCGGAACACCCTCTGACCTCGGTAATTCCGCTGGGCTTGGTTTCTGAGCCCTCCGCCGAACTTTCGCAGGAAGGGTCGCTCATAGAAATGGTCGCATTGTGCAGTCACTGCCGCGGCCGTTCCCCTGTAAGCGACCTTCTACGCGCATGTGTCCCGTGGTGCCTCTCCGCGCAAACTAAAGGGCGATCCTGCTCAATCCTAGACTCGTGCACAGACTACCCACAGCCATCACCCGCACAAACCTGGCTGTGACAACGAAATTGCGGGAAATTTCGTCCGTGTCTCAGGTACAATACACGAATTCTTCGAGAAGATTTTGCATGTGGCCGATGCCAAAGTCCCTCGTAGACACAATGTCTCTCGGATCTTCCAGGATCTAAAAGCAACAACGCAAGTGAATATGATCCTAGAAACCCTGGCGGGCATGTCTCACGATAGCGTACTACGACGTAATGACGTTTGAGTGACTTCATGCGTTTTTCTAGGTACCAGGCTTGAATAAGCTCACCGAAAGTTTTTTGAAGGCGAAACGGATTAGCTTCATGGATACGCACAGCATCACAATCGGTTTTCCGTATGCCTCGTACAACAAAGATGCTGATGGTTCGAAGCCGGACGTCAGCGCCACACTGCCTGGGGAAGTCTTCGAGGATCGACTGAAACTGACATGGAATCATGTCTCTCTGGTCTTTGTTATCATACCTGAGGAGGATCAAGATCCATTGTCCCCAACGAGGCAATTTCTCGGATGCCCGGACAAGGACACTCTGCGGCAACTTGTCATCAACGCCCCGAACTTGATGGCTGCACACCTGAGCCTCTTCACATTTGTGATCGGAATTTACGACCCCTCGGCTCGTATCTATCGTTTTGACCGCGCCAGCTGTATCGCATCCCCTCTGTTCAGCTATCGTGACGAGCCTGAGATTCTCCGCACATTTTTAGCACTTCGTCAACCCTCCTCACGGGGTCTGTTTCCGTGTGCTAGATCCAACTGTAAAACTTGCTACGGATGAAGATCTTGATTGGGCCGACGAGACTCTGCAGAACAAGACCGGCAAGGGTCTCTCTTCGGAAGATCGAGCTACCAGTCGATGGCTCGCGGTCTATTGCTTGGACAATGGACAGTGGTGTCCGGAAGCGGTTTCCAACGGTCAAGTTGCTGTTCTGGAATCATCACTTGTTCTCAAGATCGACAATCGTCTGGGCCACAATCGACGAGGTTTCAGGTGATATGTACACCCTCAAGGACACGTGACGACAATCTGTACGAGTTCATGCAACTGAGTACCTGAGGTTCTGGAAGCAGAAGTACCTCGATCCCGACAGACTCGAAGGACTACTGGAATCTGTCATCGAAGGTGACCTATCGCAGTGGGAACCGCGTCCGGATGATGGTAGTGAGTTCCTGTGTACTCCTATGTGCGACGCCAATTGAACGGTATTAGATCCATCCCAGGTAACTGACCTTAGCACGATGTCAGGGAGGGTGAGTGGCCGTGGGAAACCCGACGAATACTGTCATGTGGGTTTTGTGGTGGCTCCCATCAGCCGTCCGATTTTTCAAGTTCCGAAGTACGAAAGACATGGTGGCCGCGATGCGCAGCACCATTAGAGGTACGATTCCACTCATCTTGTCTCTCACACGGTCTGATGATTGCATAGGTCACCGGACGGCACTCGTCGTAGGTCTATATCACCATGATACCAGTACAGGAAATGTGATGGCCATCAGTGGGAAGCAGAGGAAGAAACTTGGCTTACTGTCCGATTTTGATTGCAGTCACCGTATGCGCAGCATAGCTTTCAGAGCACTGCAAGGAACTGATGAAAACAATGTTGATCAGTTGACGCCGGAAGAACAAACTGTACGTTGTAGTGCTGTGTACTCGATCAGCCGTACTGACAGATGTGCAGGATGCTCTGTACTTAAGGGCCCTAACGGTTCTTTGGAAGCCAAGAGAACCCAGAGCCTGATGGTACCTATCCCGCGGTCGCGGCGGTCCCTATCAACGCACGACGATGTTCTCGGGTTTTTGGGCGAAGCACTTGCTATGAACGGCTGGCCATGTGGTGACGAAGCTATCCAATTCGAGCTGCCAGAAGACGAGGAAGTTTCAAGATCACAAGCTACGACATTGCAGGTCCACAATGTTGACATTCAGAGGAAACATAGCCCAACGCACCGTGAACAGTCAAGTCGGGGTTTCCCCAAAAGGCGGCAATCCAGCAAAAATGGTGGCGGCCGCTGAGGTCGTTGGCATGCGTTCCAGCACCCTCGTACACTTCCTATCGTTATTTACCAGGCCTTTTCTCGTCGTGTCTTACTCCTTGGGTTCGTTGAATATTCGCTCATTTTAGGGTCAGACTGCATTCTTGAACACGCTACACATACCTGTAACACCGATAGCACTGTATGTACTGTTTATTGAGGCTTTAGAATACAACGTGCTGATTGTGGAATGAAACTACCAAATGTGACTATGCATTCGAGTACTGAGATGAGCGAGAACGCGGGTGCGCTCAAGGATGAACGGTCAGACCAAGTTTCCGCTATAACTAAGAGGCATCGGACTAACATCTCACTTCGTACCTTCTCATCGTACTGCTGTTACATCGTAGACGCACCAGGTTTTCATTTTATGTATGACGAAGTCCACGACTGCTGCTGAACGAAGCGTCTAAACGATCGGGACGCGCCTCTGTAATTCATCTAGATGGTACGTAGGGATACAATGTGTCTCCAGTGAGAAAGAAGTGCATAGGTATAGTGTATCGCAGCGAATTACGACGAGGCGTGTTGTACAAGCAGTAAATGATCAAGCATACGGGTGTTCCGAAAAGCGACAACGAGAGATGTATAGTGCAGATGCGAACGACGAAGAGCAAAAATATGTCGGTGAAGAGATCCAGAGTTAAATGTACAGAGATCATCGCCACGCCCTCGGGGCTAGATGGAAGCAAAAGGCGAAAAAAACAGGGGAAGCCAAGGGCCAAGGAGTGGAGGATGCAGAGCTTAGTAAAATCACCCAGTGTAGTATTTGTTGTATTCCGGCGCCCAGCCCATCGGAGCTTGCGCATGCTGCCACTGTAGTATATGTGGATTCTGCATGGGCATCGTCTGCGGCGCCTGCTGGTACTCATGGCCCATTTGCGCAGGAATGCCATGGTCCTGCTTCCCGCCCTGAGCGTTGAATGAGAACTGCGGCTCGTGCGACGGCGTGGACATCGGCGGGCCCATGCTTCCTCGTGCGCTGCCCGTCGTGATCGGCGAGGGCGTGACAGTGTCGACCATCGATATGTTCTGCGCATGCGACATGGTGCCGGAGCTATCGTAGCCCGATGAAGGGGCGGGCAACTCGTACATGTAGTAATTCGACGGACTGGGCCCGCTGGCGTACGTTGTCGGGCTTTGCGCAGGTGGGGCGTAGTGAGTCTGATGTTGCGGCGGCTGCGGCTGGGTGTATACTGGGGCCTGCGTGGGTTCCGCGTATGTCTGATGAGTGTAGCGTTGCCGGTCGTCTTCGGGGGTGGAGTACTGCACTGGGTAGTCGTTAGTGCGCATTGTTTCGAACTGTGGAGAGCCATTATGACTCTGGGGCGGCGGCGTCAAGAGCTCAGTGAACGCGGTTATAGGCGGCGGAACATGGGAGACAGGTGCAGCAGGCGGCGGTTGCGGTTGTGACGGAGGCGGAAGAGGCGGGGCGTTGACAGAGGTTGCCGAGACAGGCGTCGCGGAGGAGTGCCCTCGTTGGCGGACGGCAGGAGGGACGTGATTCGGGCGCACACGTATCCCGACCGTCGGGTACTTCGTCTTCTCCCTGTCCTTCTCCTTGCTCCTCTCCTTGTCCCGCTTGTCGTCCTTCTCCTTCAGCTTCTTCTCAGCCCTCGATTTCGGCTCCGGTGCGGACGCGTCCCTGGTTGGCGCAGGCGCCGTGGGCTTCGGGTGGGGCGCGGGCCTCGGATGGTCTGTCTTCGACGCAACGGCGGCACCGACGAACGGAAAGCGGAAGTCGCCCGGCAGGTGTTCGCCCTCGGGCTCGAGCTCGCCGTGCTTGCGCTTCGCACCCGCAGCGGCGGCGCTCGCATTGCGCGTGCGCGCGGCCTCCGCCTTGTGCATCATGATCTCCACAATGCGTATCGCCTCCGCCCTGCTGCGCTCGGCATGTGCGCCCTCGACGCCGCCGCGGGCCGCGCCGAGCCGTCGGAGGATCTCCACGGCGGACGCGACGCTCTTCATCGCCTCGCCCGTGAGCATGTTCGTCGGCTGCTGCACGAGCGCGTGTGCGCACACGACCGCCGCCTCGAACAGCGTCCGCCCAAAGTCGTAGAAGTCGAATGCGGCTGGCCGTGTGTCCTGCCATACACGGTGCAGCACGCGCGACGCGAAGATGATCGCGTGCGCCGCGCTGATCGTCCCGAAGAACGCCTGGTGTCCGGGCCGCCCCGTGTTCAGGCTCGCCTCCTTCAGGAAGGGCAGGTACAGCTTCAGGATGACGCGGTTGGCGAGTATGACGAGTTCGCACTGCTGCGCGAGCAGGAAGGGCGACCCTGGAGACGAGCCCGTGGTGAGATGCGAAGGGTCCTGGCTCATGTCCAACCGGAACGCCTCGGGGAGCTCGCTCAAGAACGAAGTCACGTTCGACTCGAAGCCTGCCGCCTGGTCGATGGAGAGCTCGCCAGGGTCGTCCGAGAGCGGATCTCTGAACGTTTGTTTCTTTACATTTTTCACCAACTGAGCCAGTCTGCTCGCAGTAAGCACAACGCGGTCAGCGACATCGCGAGTTGAGTCACAGCCGGGGGACAGCACTCACCTGCACTTCAGGACAAAGTACGCTGTCCCTTTTTCGCTGCCTTCCCCGCCCGTCGATGCAGGCAGCGTCATCGAGGACGGGCTGAACTGCTCCTCGTCGACCTCGGCAGGCAGGCGTGTCGTGAACGAGTTGTCCGCAATCAGCGGCGGGTGACCCATGCAGTCCGACACGAATCTGCCCTGCATCAATCCCGCCCAGCTTACAAGGACGGCTGCAACACTCACAAATCGTAATAAAACACATCCCACCACACGCGCCTCCGGGTCTCCGCGTCGAACACGCTGTACACGCCCGCCGCACAGTCGTCCGGGTCGTGCGCGAGGCCCATCATCCGCGCGACATTGATCATCTTGCCCACCTGCAGTGCCGCACGGTCAGCTCCTCACCAGACTCAGCCCTAAGCAGAGGAGAAGACCTACCAACGGGAACACGCCCTGTGCGACGCACGTGCGCCCGTCGTGCAGCAGGTACAACACCTGCAGGAGCATCGCGACGACCGCGTCCAGGTCGTACGGCGCCGTCTTCTCGAACACGCCCAGCGCCTGCTCCGACAGCGCGTGCAGCGCCGCCGGGTCCGCCTCCGCGCCCTCCGCCCCGAGCGCACCCAGCGCAAACGCCGCGCTCGCAACCGCGAAGAAGCTCAGCGTCGGGTGCGGTCCGCCCGGGATCTGCGCCTGCGCCTGCGCCCTCTGCGCGCCCTTCTTCGTTGCCGCGCCCGACCCAAAAATATCCCGCGCCAGCTCTGCCATGTACGGCTTCCCGCGTGCCTGGAGCTCGGCCTGCGACGCCGGGATCGGCGCATCACCGGCACTCTCGCCCCACGCAAACATCGCCTCGACGCGCTGCACAAAGTGGCGCACGTTGAAGCACGGGTGCAGCAGCATCGTGTCGGCCAGCGCGCTCAGGAGCCGTGGCCGCGCTGAGGGCGAGGGGAGCCGCGCAAGCAGCGCCGGCGTCACCTGCGGCGGCGATCCCTCGCGCGCGTAGAACGCCTCGATCGGGACCGGGGGCACAAACTGTGCCGCGGTGTACGGCGCGCTCGTGGCGCCCGCGGGCGAGGCGGGTGGAAGTGCGCCTGGTGAGGGTTCCTTCTTGACGCGGCCCGAGCCCGCTGTGTGCTGGCGCCCTCCGCTTGCTGCTGGGTTCGTGCTTGTGATAGGGTCGACAACACGCATGCGCGGGTCGATGCCGAGCTCCTCGAGCTCGCCGAGCCATATGCTCGCGACGTCCTCGAGGCTGATGACGACGGAGCTGCCTGCCGCGCCCGTCGCGAGGAGTGCGCGGTCGAGCGGGGGCGCGCTCGTCCCCGCGAAGTGGATTGCGAATGCGGGCGCACCCGCGCCCGCGGATTCGGGCTGCACACCAAAAGGCGCCTTGAACTGCGCGGGGGAGCCGGTGGTGAGCTGTTCCAGCGTGCCCTCGACGTTCATGAGGCGGTTGCGTAGGGATTGCACGTCGCTGCGGGAGTCGTTCGGTTTAGGGCGGGCAGTGGAAGGATGGGACGTACACTTTCTCTGCCGCTGCGGCGGAGTAGATGCAGCGCGCGGTAGAGTCGCGCTTGAGGCAGGAGCCGCAGGGCGTGCGGCGGTCGCAATTGAGTTTCAGCCGCTTGCACTGCAGAGGGGAGGATGTGAGTTCAAGCAAGTGATGAGCAAGTCAGAAGCAAACTGGACGCAGGCACGCAGGGAGATGAACGAGAGAACATCAAAGAGAGGTGGGCATCCCAGTGATGGGTAATAATGTGTGTGGGGCGGGGAAGCGAGGATCGAAGCTGAGGCCGTTCTCGATAAAGCAAGTGAAGTGGTGCTTGCCGCTCGCGTCTGTGTGCCAGCCGAAGTCGTCGATGTTGCGGTCAAATGTGAATGGACGTGCGGGCTGAAGTTGGTATCCGAGCAGCTTCTCGACCTCGCCCTTGAAGACGTCGAGGCCCATCCTATCGATGGTGTATTTCAAACGCGCGTTCTAACAACCGGTCAACACTGGTGCGGTCGTGCCGGTGAAGCTCCGAAAATGTCCAGCGGATATGGCCCAGGGTGTCCGGAACACCGCGAGATGGAGTGTTGATCTACAGCGAGCGTGCGGATATACATTGCGGCGGATGACTACAGATACATTGTGCCCTATCTTCCTATACAAAAGTAACAACAGATCGTGTTCGCGGAGTCCCTTCATGACGATGCGACGGCAATCTCGCCGCCCATCTTGTCGTACCAAGCCTTGCCGGAAGTTGTCGCAGCGATGTAGCCCGCACGGATGACGAAGTCGCCGAAGTGCTCGCCTTCGTGCCTCTCCAAGGCGTAACGTTTGATCATTGGCTTGAGAATGGCGAGGATCTCCGGCTCCGTCACCGTTTCTAATCGAATCGGTCGGTGATAAGCCTCAGTCCCATGATACTGAGCTCTCCACACCTCTGTAGATCTTGTTCAGTCTTTGACCGTGGTAGCCACCACCGAGCAACATCAGATATGTGCCAGGCGCTTTGCCCCGACAAATGCAACCTCTGGGGAAAACATTGAGATGATAATTATGTGAAGCAGACTACGACACGTACCTGCGACATATGGACGTGCGCAGCCGTTAGGACAGCCAGTCATACGCATGACGATCGAATCGTTGCGCAGACCGTTCTCCTCGCAGATTTTTTCTACCTTGTCAATCAGGATGGGGAGGTATCGCTCCGATTCCGCCATTGCGAGACCTGTACACAACATTGAGCACCCATAATGAGCCTGACAAGATAAATACTCACCGCATGTCGGGAACGCAACGCAAGCCGATGACGAGAGCCTGAGAGCAGATTGCGAGAGGTTATCCAGCTTGTACTGCGCCAGCAGATCCTTGATCTGCGGCAGATCCTCCGTCGCGACGTCAGTAACGACGAGGTGCTGGTTCGCCGTGAGGCGGAAAGTGCCCTTGTGCACCTTCGCGATTTCCCGCAGGCCAGCCTTAAAGTCGCGGTCGGGTTCGTCCTGGATACGGCCGTTCTCGATAAAGCAAGTGAAGTGGTGCTTGCCGCTCGCGTCTGTGTGCCAGCCGAAGTCGTCGATGTTGCGGTCAAATGCGAATGGACGTGCGGGCTGAAGTTGGTATCCGAGCAGCTTCTCGACCTCGCCCTTGAAGACGTCGAGGCCCATCCTATCGATGGTGTATTTCAAACGCGCGTTCTAACAACCGGTCAACACTTTCTTCGTAGCGCAAATTGAGAATCTACATACCTTGCGGCTATAAATGCAATTGCAAAGGGAGATGATCAGCGGCTACACCACAGGCTGACAGGGCCGTCGAACTTACTCCTCTCGGTTTCCGTTATCCCTCTGGACAAGCATGATTTTCTCCGCGACCTCGCAGCCCTGCTCAACAGTACAGAAGCCGAGAACATCACCAAGACGGGGGTATGTCTTCTTGTTGCCGTGGGTCACACCCATACCACCGCCCGCAGTGACGTTGAAGCCAGCAAGCTCACCCTTCTCGTCGACGATGGCAATGAACCCGACATCATTAGCGAAGATATCGACATCGTTAGTAGGAGGGACTGCAACTGCCACTTTGAACTACACGCGTACAACCTGTCAGAGAGATCGCTCACAAGAGCGATAGGCAACCGACCTTGCGGGGAAGATAGAATTCGCCGTACAGCGGCTCTACGTCCTTCAAGGCATCACCAGCGACAAGCTTCTTGTCAAGCCAGATCTCATGGTATGCAGTGGTCCGGGGGAGCAGCCGCTCGCTGACCCTCTTCGCGAACTCGTATACCTGGGCATGGAGCTTAGAGAGCGAAGGGATGGCAGAAACGATGACGTTCCTGTAATGGAGCGAGGATGAGCTAGATGCTATAACCAAGGTGTGATCGGCTTTACGCACCTGTTCACATCACCGCACGCCGCGAGGGTATCGAGCAGCGCTCTGTTAATGTCCTGGATAGCGGACTTAAGGTGGCGCTTGATGACTCCGTGGAACTGGAACGTCTGCCGCGTCGTGATCTTGAACGTCCCGTTTCCGTGCTCGTCCGCGATCTGGTCCATCATGAACCACTGGTCGGGCTTGCACACGCCACCGGGCATGCGGAC
>KB445816.1:262421-272559 GCA_000320605.2 Gelatoporia subvermispora B
TACATGTGTGTACGACGAGTACACGGCGACGCTCGCGACGTACACGTCTCCGTGGTTCATCGCGTACAAGCCGACGTCCTGCTTGCGGCGGCTTGGATCGGACGTATTGCGTGCAGAGTAGGGCAGGGTATCGAGAACAAGGATATTGATGTTAAGCTTCGACGCAATTGCGTGGTGCAAGCCAGATGCGCCGAGGTCGTACGACCACGCATCAGAGCCGATGATCCAGCGCGATCGTGCGTTCAGGTGCGAGCGGAGAGAGAAGACGCGTTCCGCAGCGACTTGCGAGGGTTTGAGCTCCTCGAGCGCAGCGATGATCTCCTCGCCAACCTTCTTGCTCTTGACGCCGTCGTCCTTGACAAGGACCCATTGCTGAGCAGTGCGTGCAGCTCAGCCGGTATAGAGGCATCCTGAAGTAGCTCCTGCACAACCGAGACGAGCTCTGCGCGCTCTTCAAACTCTCCGCCATCAGGAAAGACACCCTAATCGGGTAGTTCCGTGCCACCATATGTAGCGCCCGTAATCTCCATAGTCGCGCACACCGCTACTGGGAGCTATTCAAGACTACAGTATCTAACTTATCGTGTATGTAGCTAGATGTAGTCGACATGATACCAGAAACCTCTACCTCTGTCACGCCACTCCCTGCAAATATCGTACAAGGTAGAGAACCTGAGAACTAAGCATGGGACCCATTCAAGCCCGGCTCGCACTTGCTCATGGCATCAGCAAGCAACTGGTCCAGCATGCAGATGTTCTGATGGAACTCCTGCATGTTGAAGCGAGTAGACCGAGCCACCATCCATCCCATCACTCTCTCGAGAATACAACCACAGGCATTGGTGAACTCCTCGGCGGTCAGAGGGCGCTGCTCATCCATCGAGTTTGCCAGCACATCGATTGTGTGGCTTGCGAGCACACGCATTGCGTGGGCGTGCGTCGGAATGTTCGTGAGCGGAGGCACTAGGAGTGATATGAACAACATCCAATAAGTCATCAAATATAACGAGATTTCTCGGGCTTTCACTTACCGAACGTGTTACTCGGTGCCACAGCTCTGACCAAGCTCTCCAAGGTCATCATGCCGGCAATCTCCTCAGCATGGTGCAACTTCTTGCCAATACTACTAGTCTCCTCCGAGTCACCACTGTCAGCAGAGTTGGCTGCGTTCTTCGTGATAACGGCGTTGGGTTTGATGGAAGGCGGTGTCATGTTCTGTGTGGTAGTAGTGGTGGAGTCGGACCGAGCTCGCACAGTCGCGCTGGCCGGCTTGATGCGCTCTCCTTTGACAATTTCTTCAAGAGCCTGAGTGGCTGCCGCAGTTCACACAGTATCGAGTCTCCCTGTCCCTCTGTAATATGTATGATATCAAACGCTCATCAGTGCCCTGATCGTGTGGATCCCGACAAATCAAAACTGCATATGACTACATACCCGTATTCTTCCCCAGGCGGCAGAGCCTGAAGCAGATCGATCAAGGAGTTAGACCACTGGACAGCGACTGCGTTCAACTCGGTGGACATGATGAGTGTTCAGATAAGGGTGAGAGACAAGGCAGCGTACACATGCAGCTTGCCGATGTCCTCAACTCCGACTATTATCTCCGAAGGTGTCGAATTTGGTGAACAAAGACACCAGGTCAATTCAAAGTCATATCCTTGCTTGCATTGATGTCCAGATCGCATTACAGTGAGCAAATATCGAAACCCTACCAAGCCCCGTCATTTACTGATCACTGAGTAAATATCGAAACTCTACAAAGTCCTGATGTCTTAAGTACCAATTAAACAGGAACTTCTTACTCTTTTCTAACACCGTGTCCGATGTCCAGCTCCAGTCCATTTGCGAGCCCCACACAGGAATCAAGTGGCAGCTTCGCAAGATGTCGGTCAACGGAATGACCGTTGCATGTTGTCGATGCTGACGTGTCGACCGTGTGAGCATGTACATCGCGGTAGCCTCATCGCGTGCATGGAAGGGGGTAAACCATTCGACATACGCCAGAGGAATCATTTGAGTATATGACGAACTGAGGCCTGCTGCGTGGCATACAAGTTCTGGAATTCGAAATATTGCTCGAACTTGCCCGACCCGCATGCCTGTCACAGACCCACAGAGCAATATTGATCAGCACACCATGAGTTTCGCAGGTTGAATGGATGACTCACCATCAAGACCGCTCCTCTGCGGAATCCGACGTGAATCTTCTATATCGCCGCGTCCCAGACTCTGTGTCCTCACGATTACCGTCGCAAAGTACGCTGGCACAGCAGCCTGCAAACCTCGACTTGGGCGGGCCGGATATGCCTGAATGGTGTCAATCGTTGGTTTGTTGATGAGCGACACTTGAGGTACGTGCGCCAGCTTCAACTTGAATTGGTTGTATACTGAGTACCTACTGCTCTCAATGACGATGAGCAATCTCTCTGCATCACGGCGTCGGCTCATATTGGATCCAGTACTGCTTGAACTGCCGGCAACTCTCTGGCAGTACTCTGCTACACACCGTGTGAAGTCAGTAGCTCCGAATAACTGCACTAAGTCCGTCACACTCGTGCGTGGCATCGGGCACATCTTGGCAATCTTGAACCCTCTGGCAAACTCTTCGTCATCCTCTGGCTTCTTCTGTGACTGTACTTCCTTCGCAACTGCAGCGCGGCTCTCTGGCAGCTCACTCTCGGCATCTGATTCCACTTGATCTGCTTCGTCTGCCTGCCGCTGCTCTTCAGGGCGCCTCATTCCTGTCTTTGTTATCACCCATCGAATATATGAGTCTTGACGATCTATCGCCTCCTGCCGCTGAAGCCATGAGGCCATTTGGCTCGTGTAATTCGATTTCTTGTTGCTTGAACCGTAGGCAATCTTGGCGAAGTCGATATGCAGGCGTTCTGGACTCT
This sequence comes from Gelatoporia subvermispora B, assembly GCA_000320605.2. Classification (NCBI taxonomy): domain Eukaryota; kingdom Fungi; phylum Basidiomycota; class Agaricomycetes; order Polyporales; family Gelatoporiaceae; genus Gelatoporia; species Gelatoporia subvermispora. The sequence continues at coordinate 265,319 of KB445816.1, forward strand.
CGGTACTGTACCCGTCTGTGGTTCCCAGCTCCTGGATCGAGTGTGCGTAGTGGTGCATTGAATGCACCTTTGGTATGTTGAAGTCTGTCCGGATTCCTAGCTCAAGGAAGACTTCTTTGTACTCGTGGAAACGACTCCATGCGTTGTCAAGCTCCTGCAGAGAATTGTCTAAATGGATTTCGAAGTGTGCATAGTGGATGAAATCGAGAATGGCGCACACCGCACGAGTGACGTCCAGATCCGCGCCACCGGACAACACACCAGCAAAAACTTTCTCCATGTTCTTGTACTCGGTACCCGTCCATTGCGATATTAGGCTGATGCCTTTCTTGAAATGGCGCAGCTGTGGATGCCTCGGCACGGATCGGAAGCGACGGTCGACTTTAGCTTTGCCGCCGTCAAGACAGCTCGTCGCCCAAGAGACGAGATGGTCCTTGAATACGCCCTTGTGGAGCTGATGGAGAATATCGGGTGTGAGACTGCCGAAGATGTCGGCCATGGGTAAGTCCTTCCAGAAGGGGTTGACAGCACGCAGGCCCCACGCTTCGAAATTGGGTGGCTTTGCACCCTGGCATGCTGATTCTAACACGCTGCAGATTTCTATCGCATCTCGCATTGGCGAGATCACTGGGTCACCACGCCGCTCACGAGGAACGCAACACTTGGGGCAGAAGCTCTCACGGCAGCATGCCACGAGACACTGCTCCGGGTGATCGGCAATATATGCAGCAAGAATTGGGAACACACGCCGCACGCGTCCGTCTGCACATACCATCTCGACTCCTTCCCTCCCCGCAGCAATCAGAGGCTCTAGGAGAGAGCCCATGCATCGGTGAAACAGCCGGTATCCCTCCATGGGACGTTCAGCCTTTGAAAAGCACTCAAGCTTAGACACTGGCAGGTACCCAATGAGGACCGTGGCGTGTTGTGAAGGTTTGCGCCGTGTTGACTTCTCGATATTCCCAATGCTAAGATAGACAGGCCAGGCTGTCTTGTTGCCGCTGAACTGGGAAAGGGAAGTCTTGTCAGATGCGAGTATAATAGGTGCAATCGTGGCACCCTTCGGAAGGCGCGTCTGTGTTCGCCACCACCAATCGCCTGTCCACATATTGTCATACAGGCGATGTGTTCCTTCCTTATCACTATACAGGTGCTCGGGTGCGTACTTGATATGGTCTTTGAATTCCGGGTTGCCAATCAGCTCACGGACCACTTCCACTGGATCTCGCTTCCAGAGCTCCAGCACCTCGCTTCGTCGGCTACCGGTCTCGTCAAGTTGATCGCCGATTGCTTTGAACCTTTCACAATGCCACTCGGCACTTCGAGGTAAGCAGTCAACCTTCTTGAAGAAGGCGTACTTATTGAGGAACAACAACCGCATGCGATCTCGGGTCTGGGTCCAAGCGCTGCCAGTGAGCATGCAATCTTGATGCCAAATTGATGATTACTCATGATGCGTAGCCTTAGAAACTCATCAATAGCTGTCTGACTGAGTCCGCTTTTCAAAAGCCACTTTGCTAACTCCCATTCTTCCAGATTTTCGAACGGGGCCCATGGTGCGTCCTCTTGCTTGCATTGATGCTCATGATGCTCATCAAAAGAGGTCCTGCCCTCACAAGTCGCTATCCCTGCAGCTGCCGGAAAGCACTCCACCCATGGCTTCTTGGGAATGACACCGACATCGAAGTTGTCATCTAGGATATCCTCGACGTACACCTGAGGGTGCTTTGGCGGCGAAGGCTCGGGACCTGGAGCAGCTTGAGAAACAGCAATGTCGTCGTCCAGCCCGAGGTCTACATCAAGGAGGGTGGTGTCCATCGGCCCATCAGAGCCCATAGGAGACAAGTCGGCCTCTTCCTGCATACTGGTAGGACGCCGCCGTGCATCCAGTTTGACACGTTGGGCCTGCCGACAAGCTGGAGTCTGGGAGATGTGAGAGCGGAGCCCTTTAAGCGTAGGTTTTTCGCGGTGACAGTATTCGCAGGTAAACATGCTCATCTCTACTACTCAACAGGAACGAGCAGCCTTGCGCCTGACTCAGTCCAGATGCAAATGACATAGGCAAGTCTCAGCGTTCACCGGTGGCGGCTCGATCATCCTGCAGATTTTGCGCGTCAGCCGCTGTCAGCCTGCGAGCCTCTCAATGGCACCACACCGCCGGTCGTCAGGTCTGGCACTATCAGACGATGAAGAGGAGCTTGAAGTTTTATTGCTGCCATCAAAACGACCGCGGAAAGCAACTGAGAAGAGAAAGGAATCAGGTACGAAATTCAACCAAACTCAGACATCACGGCAGCTCATAGGCGGCCTCCCGCATACATTCCAGAGGAGGAGAGTCACGAAAAACTGCAACGTCAGCTGGATCGACTTACGAAGAAACATGCAAACCTCAAGCGGACGCTGCAAACTCAGAAAGCCAGTGTTGCGATAACTCAAGAGCAGGAAGAGCACGACCTGGATGACGACGATGAGTTGTTCGAAAGTGAAGAAGATGATAATGAGCCTTCGGTAATGAAGACCGGCTCTTTTGACTCCCAGGTATGTGTCACTCCTTTCCAAAGTAGTGTGCATTCATAGCTTGGGTTTGCAGTTCTCGTCATCCGGGATCATCGCCACCTTGGCACCAAAGCCGAAGACACAGCATCGACTTTTGCACCGCAGTGGTGACACTCCGCAGCAGGAGGAGACCTGAGGTTCAGACGTCACTAGTGATCATGATACTCGGCGGTCGCCAAGTCCGCTGAGTTGCAGGAGCCATCACGGTGACTACACCTATCCACCATCGTCAGTCTCACGGGAAGCTCACCACACTGACATGTTGCTGATTGAGTCTTTTTATAGTGATGAGCGCCATGAACCGCAAGAACAGCAAGATTACACCCCCTCGATGGCGCCCACTACTATCTCTCGTAGTAGTTCTCAAGGCTCGACAGTACCCAGTGCACTATCTCGCAGCAGCTCTCAAGTCTCAGCCGCTCCCGCTCTGTCTCGCAGCGGCAGTGCTTTGGTAGGCCAAGGCTCGGCGGCATTGACTCTGTCACGCAACAATACACAACAGAGTTAACCAGACTATCACTATGCCACCAAGGGGCATGGCAAGCGGCGCAGCGCCACATCAGACCCCCACTCGGCAGGGGAACCTCGGGGCCGTGCAACAACAACTGCAACCAAGCACAAAGTGCCCCAGTATCGCAATGGACAACTACCATCCGGGGATCCAAAAGCGTCGGACTACGAGCCAACAGTTAGTCGGCTGATCCTCAGTACAATCCGTATCTGGGAGGTGTGTCTCTTCACAATCAACGCGTTTCCCGATCAGGACCAGCAGCTCGAATGGGCACGAGAATGCTGGGAGTCAGCGTGCCGGACGGCAGGGAAAGATTACGAGCTGGTGGACCGTATTCTGGGATTGGTGAGTGTGTTCCCTGGTGTCCGAGGCCAGCCTACTGAATGCTGTTCTGATGTGCGTGTGTAATCACGTGGAACAGGTCCGTGAGCGAGGCGCAAATGCCCGGGGAGGATTGCGTGATCTGGCCCACGCGCTCATGAAGGACTTCGGGTTCAACAAACAACTGTCCGCGGAGACGAAGATCCAGAACAGCTCACGTCATCATCAGCTGCTGGGTGGGTCAGATGACCCTGGCGAAGCCATTTTCTATTTCAAGGTACGAGGCAGCACCTTGCGATTGGACGTTGGAGAGCTAATGTACTACTCTACAGGATATTGAACAGAAGAAAGGGTACTGGCAAAACGACGCTGTCATGAATCTGCTCCAACAAGGGTTCTTCTCGAAGAAGGCAGCGAGCAGTGGGATGGTACATCAGCTGACCTTTTGGCCACTCCCTCTACCACTACTGGCTATTGTGATCGCAACGGTGAGTGACATGTATTCTCATCAATAGTGTTGCGCCTGCTCACGCACGCGCAGTTACATGTCTGCATCAAGGAATGGGCAGAAGGGTATCATCAGTCGATCATGTTCACGGAGGGCAATGTCAAGCCTCTGTACGAGCACTACCTAGCAGCGTTAGAAGATTACAACACGATCAATTCAGCCGTCGTGACAAAGCTGCGTACAAAGATGTACGACACTTTGCGGTATGTTGGCTCTCGTGCTGGCCGGTACTGTGAGGTGCGACTGAGGTGCTAAATTTGCAGTCATCGTGCCGGGATGGCTGCTGTGGTATCGACGAAGGGGCTCTCACAGGAATTCCGTCGGCGTGCACAAGAGGAGCTGGCAGGGCGTACAGGGGATACTGATTCAGACTCGTAGAGTAGCCCGCACAAGGCGCTTGATTGCATGTAACTGTATTTCTGTAGTGCTGAATGAAGCCGCGTTGGCGTATTCATGGCTCAAATGACAGTGCGAGTGAAAATATATTGTTTTGATAGAGAATTACGGTAACTATAGCGCAGGCATGTAGCTTAGAGGCAAGGCTACCTGTGCCTAACGGGCGCTACAGAGGTGCGGCACGCGGCTACTCAATCCTATGGGGCTGCGGCGGGCGCCTACGTACACTACATAAACCGGGACTTTGCTATGGGGCTACGAGATCACTGTAGGTTACTGGACCCAATGTAGACAAGGCTTTTTTTCCTGATGGTGGATATGACCGAGGGTGAACTCTGGGCTGGTGGCGAGCTGGCCCAGCGAAGGCACGAGGTCGGAGAGTTCGAAATTTCGAGCTGCTCACCGAAGAGATGTGACAGGATCTTCGTGTACGACGATTCGTGCTTCGGAACATGAGGGGTCGCCACAGTGCCGGCGGCAATAGAAGCAGAGGAGCCAAGTTCCAAGCGCACAGATGGGTTCTGAGTGGAAGCGCGCTGGAGGAGCTTCAACACGTCTACACCCTCCAGTACTCATTGTACGCGCGAACTCAACAATGTGGTGCGCTGGTCACGTGCGTTTCTCACACTTACTTTTTGTCTTATACTGTGTTATGGGCGTGCGCGCGTGTGGGTTCCCACGGTCTAAAAGACGGCCTGCCAATCGCGCAGCGTAGACCAACAAGCCGCGGGAATACCGACCTATGCTGGCGGCCGTACTGCCGCTCGAACCCATTGAGGATGTGCACAACCTCGACCATGGCGCTGATACTGACCAAGTCCTACGATAAGCTTTCGGTGATGATCCCCGCGAACAGTTACCTGTTATGCCACTACTTGGAGCCCTGCTGCACCATCGTCCTGAAGGGGACAATTGATACTGATCAGCTCATCATCGTGTACGGAGATATACAATTAGAGAATACGTAGTAACAAATGGTGGAATTGATAAACAAAAATGTGGGGTCGAAGTAGGGAGCGACTGAAGATTGAGGGAGTGGGGTGCTTGACAGAATGAGATGACAGTCGGTGGACGCCGAGAATAGAAGTGATAGCCATGAAGAGGGCACCTTCCTCCTGCCTGGACGTAGCAGTGCCATCACACCGAGATGGTATTGAAGGCATCTCTACACATGGTGACCATTAGCAGACGAAGACTGAGTAACGAGATATTGAAGCTCACGACTTTATGATTTCTTTGGCGGCTCCGTCGACAATATCGGCTTCGGTAGGGAATATGCTATTCTCTGCGATGTGCGCAATCGTATCCACCAAGCAGTCGTGCAAGCCTGCGTAACGGCGATCCTGAGTGACCCGTTTAAGAAGCGGGGAGACTTGAGAGAAGGCGAGTGGCTTCTCAGGGTGCAGGAGCCGGCGGGCAACAATGTCCCACCAAATGTTCCCCCATGACGACATGCACTCCTGGTGCGACTGGCAGGCAGCAGATCTTACGGTAATTGGGGCATTCTGAGCCATTACCCACCTCTCATGCTCGAGTTTAGCCTTGGCGTGCATGAGAATAGTAAGAACCCGATAATCGATGGACGCCACATCAGTGTCGGTGACTTCTCTGACGTCCCACCTGAGAATTCGCGCAACAGCGTCCGGTAACCACTCCGGTATGTTGAACTTGCAGGCAAGTTGAAGCTGGACTGCCGGTGCTAGAGAAATGCCGGCCAGATTATGGACTGCCCACTTCTGCGCCCCTGCTATCTGCCATCGCTGGCTGATCTCTAGGATGTTGACAAGTGTGGTTATGGAGCGCGGAGTTACACAGGTATATCTGATCGATGAGACGATTAGTAGTCTCGTGAAAGGAGGGCGTCATGCACTTGCCTTTGATATAGATATTTCATGAGATCATCGAACTGAAACCTCGTCGTGTCACGCACGAGCACGGCAGTATCATCTGTCATGCCGTTCTTCTCAGTTGGTAAATGAGTGTTCAACAGCTCATCGAATGCCTTGGAGTGCATGGTGAGTAACATTCTGTGGATCTTGTACAACATGTTTTCCACCTGGTTGAGACATTGGCGTTCAGCTGCCAGCAACACAGTGGAGATAACATTTGATCTTACTAGAAGAATGATGGAACCGTCCTCGAAGTAATAAAACTGATGGCGGCATGGTCGATCAAGCCCCCGCATAGTGTAGTATCTGCCTTCAGAGAAGAGAGAAGCTGGGTGGATGATGGGTATCTGGGTCAGGTTGGACTGGCTCTAAAAGCCTTGAGGCTTGCACAATATTGTCTTACCGAACTTCTCTCAACTCCGAACTCCCCTCAATTCGTGAGAGAATGCGCGTGTGCACAGCTTGACATGTAAGTATATTTTGCCGTACCATGGATATCAGAATTGTGGGTTCTAGCACATCTTCGGATCATTTTTGAGAGCACGCAACCCCACCCTTGACGCCCTTGTGTGATGCCAGGGCTGGTAGTGCCGCGGCCAAGGTAAGGCTCAGCACGGTGACAACAGGCGGCGGCCTGACGTGAAAATAATTCAAAGGATCTACTTTTTTTCAAAGTCTAAAGCATTGCGAGGGCACAGCAGTTTACAATGCGAACATTCCGGGAATGCTATGTAGGCGAGTCGACAGAAAGTCTGAGCTTGGACCACTCGCGCAGGTGATCGGGATTCCGGATAAGGCTCGTACAGGACGGCCATGCAAGACATGTACCAACATTTGACATTCACTGCGTATACTCGACCAAATTGGAGCTGAGTATCCTAACTTCTGCAAGGGGACCAAATGCATGCAAGCCCTGCTCCGGAGACGATCACTTGTGCATTCAGACCAGCGAATAAGCGATCTGCGCTATCCTTCCCCGCTGGTGTAGCGCCCCAGTGTTGCGCAGGCAGGGCTGCTGGTGCCTGCGCGAATGGGAAAACAGACGTCGACGTTCCGAGCG
>KB445816.1:286553-302573 GCA_000320605.2 Gelatoporia subvermispora B
GACCCCGACTACAACGAGGAAGGGTACCCTGGTCCCTCACGTGGCACGTGCCGTGTACAGGCTATTCGCAGCGTGAGCGACTGGAGCCACGGTATCCTCTCTGAGCACAGCATCCAGAACGCATGTGAGTACTGGCTGCGCGCCACCATAACTAGTACCTGAGAATGCGGAATGTAGACATTCAGCTCATTCAAGAGGCACAGCACTATATCTACATCGGTGGGTGTGATTACGCCTTGTAACCGAGTATCATTCGTTGATCTTCGACATGTCTGCAGAGAACCAGTTCTTGTATGTGAACTGACTTGGCGTGTGGGTATTAGCTGATGGGTCCGCAGTATCTCCTCAACGCGCTCGGATGATGTGGTCAAGAACCAGATTGCTAAAGCGTTGACCGAACGTATCATTCGTGCTGCACAGGAAGGCAGGAAGTTCCAGGTATTGCACTCTCCCAGGTCATTGCGAAAATCCCTCTGACGTTCGATTCGGTAGGTTGTGATCGTGATACCTGAGGTTCCTGGATTCGCTGGACCGGGTATGTTCACAGCATGTCGACATGTGCTGGTGACTAACATGTCGAGTCACCATCAGTGAAGGACGACTCTGCAGTCAAGACCATTATGGCTGCCCAGTACCGAACATTGAATCGCGGAGGTCACAGCATCCCTGAAGAAGTTCGCAAGCAGGGCTACGAGCCGTAGGTCGGCACTTGTTTCTCATTGACATATAATGACGTCATATAGGTTGGACTATATCCGTTTCTTCCATTTGCACGCGTACGACCGCATTAACGTGCCATTCAGTACGTTTTTTCCGGCCACAAACTGTGTTGTGTTAATGCCCTGCCTATTCAGCATCTTTCATCTCTAAGATGGAAGAGAAGAGTGGAGTGAAGTTCCACGAGGCCATGACCGCACTGGCTCGTCTCTGAATCGGCCGCTCCGAAGGCCCTGAAAACCCGACCGACGTAGCCGTTGCTATACCCACCGGCAAATTCCTCGTTCAGCGCACGCCTGCAGGTGCGAATACCGAACTCAAGGCGGAGACGTACAAGCTCCCGCGTACATTAGAAGAGGCCCGCGATCTGATCCAGCAGTTCGAGCGTGGCTCAGAGTCACTTCAGGATGACGAAGCAGTATCGGACAACGTCGTACAGCATATGCTCCATGACAAGACGAACTTGCTGGATGAGAAGTGGCTCGGGACGGAGGAGTAGAGAGGGCCGCGTATGTGTCGGAGCTGCTCTATATACACTCAAAGGTTATGATCGTGGACGAACAGAGGGTTATCGTGCGTCAGATTGAAAATTCCTTGTTTGTAGCTCTCATTCAAGTTTCACTAGATGGGTTCTGCGAACATCAATGACCGCAGTCAGAAGGTGCGCAGATTATTATTCCACCGTCACAAGTGTTGAGGTTTTGACGGGTTTATTAGGGCGACGGTGACTCCGAGATCGCCTTGGTCATCGAGGACGATGATATCATCGACTCTCAGATGGATGTAAAACCATGGCTTGCGTCCCGCTTCGCTGCGACACTCCGTCGCAAGCTCTACTGAGGTTTGTTCGCTCAGATCTCCAATAGGCTCCGTCGACTGAACTTCTGTATCGCGCAGAGCACCTCGGTCTGATTCCGCCGCAGTTGTGCGAGCCGGACTCGGAGCCTACATCTTTCATGCGCCCGGCACTGAACCCCAACGAGGATGAGACTGGCGAGCAGGAGGACGCATAGGTTGCAGGCCCACTTGCAGACGCAACGCTCGACCTGTGGAACAGCATCGCGAAGCGCAACCGAGACGTTTTCACGGAGATCTTCAGACCTGTTCCGACGAACCTGGTGCGCACGTGGGAGCAGTACGACGTGAGTTTCACTGTATACTGCGTCACAACAAATTTAATCTAAGTTACTGGGGCGGACGCAGAACTATGTTCCGAAGGCAATAACAGGCCATGTCGTGCCGGAGGTCCCGCTCGCACGGGTGAAGGACCGGCTTCCAGGTGTGCGCGGCGCGCTAGTCGATTGTCCGATTGTGACTTTCGCTACATTTGTAGCCTGTGGCTGCGTGCGCTGACTGTGCCGTAGGACTTCCTCATTGACCAGAAGGACTTTGTGGAGGGTATTGACTGGATGGGATTGAACCCGACGCTGCCGATCTACATATAAGGGAAATTTAGCAAGACCAGAATGAACGAAACAATCTTAGGTGAATGATTGGTTTACGCGCCCGCAGTCTCCCGCAGTTGCAGCGCTGCACGGTCTGTTCTCCGGGCGGCCACGCTCGCCATCCACGGCGACGATCTCCAGCACATACCTGAGCGGCGGCGGGGCAAGCACGGCGCACGGCACCTGTACGAGCACGGACGAAGGCGCGAGCATCATGGGCGTGCTCGATAGTGTTTCGCCCCCATCGCCCGTTCCGGCATCGATGCTCGTAGAGCGCAAGATCCTCGAGAGGCGCGAGCGCGAGCGTGTCATGCAAGGACTCAACGACGACAATGCCTCCACAATCAGGTCGAGTATCGGGCTTGGGCTCGGTATAGGGCCCCCCGCTGTGCCTTCTGCGCACTCCCCGGCCTCGCCACCGTTCCGGGCATTGCTATCTGTGCCGCGACATCCGTACGCGGAGGCCGCGAGCATCAGCACCCAGCCTAGCTCGAGCACGCTGACGCCGAGCTCTAAGGCGAACACGAGCGGGGTAAGCCGCTCCTCGTCAGTGCAGTCCAACACCAGCCCGCAGCAGGGTCTGATCGGGGGCCTCCAACTTCTCGAAACGAGCCTCTAATGCGTCTGTGCAAAGCATCAGCACGCTCAGCTCGAACACGACGCACTCGCACGCGCATTCAGCGGTTGGCACCTTGGAGGCAATGGCAAAGTCGGACAGCGCCCGCGCTTATCCCATAGAAGCTCTATACCGCCACCGCCCCGCCCAGCTCCCTCCACAGCACTGCCTCCGACTCCGATCCCGAGCTCACCCTGAACGACCGCGCCGCTAGATGAACCAACCACGCCCGGCACAGGCGCCTCGCCGTCACAAAAGATGTCCTTCCGCGAGTCGCTCGCACTCCGCTCGAAGCGGTTCTCCCTCTCCCCGCCCACTCTACTGCCCTCCTCTGACCTCCCTCCGCGGTCCGACGAGACCTCGACTTCATCGCCCACATCGCCCGCTCGCGCGAGCTGGGAACGACACCACCGCTGTGCGAGCAACGGCAGCGCGAGAGTTGTTGCTCACGACATCCCCACCTACCCCACCTCCGCGCTCCCAAGAACAGCCGCCGCCTCCGCAAGCTTCTCCGGAGCTGCGTGGCATCACGTCACTGTCCCCGCCCCCTCGAAAAGGCTCAAGGCGAGGCGTTGCACAATGCGGCGAGGACGAAGAACGCCGTCCCGCAACTGCTGATGCCAGCATCTGGTCACGCCATCAACTCATGCCACTTTCTGTCTCCTCAGCCGTCCACTGTCTCTCTGGTAGATGTCCGATTTTAGCACTGTATTGCTCTATTACATTACTCGTCTACTTGTTTGCTCACGCTGCTCAACTCTCACTTGGGAATCTGAGTGATCTGTATATTACGTGATTGGAATACACCTTGGTCATTGCACAACTCCTGAAATACAAATACGGATAGCACAACGAAAAACGAGAGCAATGGACTACGCGAAGCTATTTTCGACATCAGCACCGTCATCCCCAGCCTCAAGATTAGCGAACGACAAGAAAGCAGCTGGCCTGTGCTCCTCTGCCCAGAAGAGCAGCGGAGTATCGAGCGTCATTGAGTAGTTGATTGACGGCGCCCACATCTGCGTCAGACCAACACCATAATTCCAGACATGTCCCTCCGGAACGAGAGTCATGCCTAGGACACGATCTGACAGCAGCCGCTGCACGAAAATCATAAGTGCATGCCACAGAGAAGTGACAAATATTGACAGCTTACCTGTGGGTTGAGCGACGTGTCTGTGTTCTTCCTTCCCCATTCGAAACCGGCGGCTGTCAGCGAATGCGCAGACAGGGAGACGGAGCCAGGAGTGAAGGCACAGGTCAGGCACATGGACGATGAGCCCCATTCGGGGTGATCCGCCATCAGCTTGGCCTGCGTCGTAACGTCCGTGGCGAGAGATGGGGAACCTCGAGAGCTTAAGTCTTGACCCATCCCAGAGGCTCGAGATCTTTGAGCAAGAAAACATCCCGAGGCAGTTGCGTCGGTAGCTCGACGCTGTTGTTGTTGCCGCGCTGCGAAACCCACGCGACAGCTTTAATCTCCTTGACCTGCTTGTTGTCCGGAGGGGACACACCATAGAGGAATGCCGCAACTTGGGTTCGCAAATCCGACGCAGTGATGAAAGCTCGGAGAATGTTCTTCGGCAATACATACGTGTACGACGCTGCATCATCGCGGACATCATCGTTCGAGAGACACCGGTTGTTCATAATTGGTCGTCGTGACGGTCTGAATTGCGTCACCATGGACGTTGGTCGTCTGTGTCTGGACGGCTGTGACCTGACCCTGCGCTTCTGAGCTCTTCTCGAGCTCAGCCATTTGTTGGCGCTGAACTGAGGGAGTAGCAATCTCCTGACCGAGGATGATGTCGCGAATCTCGCTAGCGGTGAGCGATGCAATGTTGACGCTGTTACACTTGCCGAAATCCGCGAGGATGAGATCCTTGAGAGCTACTTCGACCTTGATCCATTCCTCGTCAGATAGCGATGGCCACACGAAGTGCGGCTCCGTAATCGTGTTCTTATCTGGGCGCAGAACGATCTTGGCCTTCTCGTTGTTGACGTGAATGCCACGGAGGAGGATCAGGCGAGAGAATGCAGTGTAACTTGAAATCGACTTCAGCCAATCATCGTAGAGATCGATGATTGAATAGGACCATCTGTGGCTGTGTTACACGGAGAATCAGGTCGCCGAACTTCTCCATCTTCATGCATGCTTGGAACGGCAGCTGCAGTTCGCTCCCCTTGATGACGATATTCGGGAAGTCAAGAAGATGCACCTCGAGTGGGTCTACAAATAATATCAGCTTCACATCACTGAACTCGTTGATTACAGAGACTGACCTAACATGCCCTTCCGCGTTATGATGACCTGTTTCGGTTGTTCTTCAACGGACAAGGAATGTACAACCGCGGCGACTTCTTCGGCAGTCTTCCACTTTGCCAATTGACCGAGACGCTTTTGACCTGCCCAGACGCTGGTATGGATGGTCTTCAGGAAGAGCTGTCCAGAGCGTGGGTTAAATATGAAGACGGCGCCGTTGATAGGCTTCGTAGTTAGATTGCCCTCGAACGTCTTGTGGGTCGTAACACGGTAGACGTTCGTGTCATCGACAAACCATATAATTTGGTTCGAGAACAACGCGGAGTAGTTCTGGCTGTTGAGGTACGGTTCGGTCGGCTCGGAGGAATAGAGCTGCAGACCCTTCCTGATACGCTCTCGGAGGACATGGCAAGCCGGATTAGCTTTCATAATCTTCGCCATCGCCTGCTGAATCAGGGGCTTGAGGCCGGGGAACCAATTGCCGTATGCTGACCACGGACCTCGAAACCGCACATCGAGAAGAGTAGCTGCGGGTTATCCTTCGAGAACGCGCTGACGAAGGTGTCCTCCCACTCAATGGTAGTGAGAGAGCGCGGGAGGCTCTGCTTGACGTTCCAGAATACCACACGTCCAAGGTTGACGTCGTGCTTGATGAGCCGCATGCGACAGTCTCGTGGCCAGCAACGCTTGTCGTTGTACCCGATGACGTTGTTATTCGTCGGATCGGGGTTCGCGCTGAGGTAGCGCTGAATGAGGTCGCGAGACGCCTCCGCGGTGAAGCGGAAAAGGATGTGGATACGGTCGACGTAGCGCGAGTACAGCCGGATATGTTGACGCGTCTCGGTAGTTGAGTCGCGGTATTGCAGGAAATTATTGGGTTGTTGTGGGGGTCCGGCCATCTCGCTCGCTCGGAGACCGAGAATGAGAAGGTCCAAAACAAGACCGTAGTATTGGAAGACGAATGCCGAGAACTGCAGACCTCGGATGAGGCCGTACGCGTTCCTATGGGCCATGTCTACGTGGCGGAAAATAAATATCGAACAACATCCAGCAGTTTGTAATAAGACATACCTTTGTATGTCAAAACCGTATTGTTCTTCGCGGTGATGTAGTCCGCAAGGTTATGGTCGAGGACCAGACGCAACAGACGATTGAGAAGCGTCAAACCGATCTTCTCGTATACTTTGGATAAGACCGTCTCCATGAGAACATTGCATTCGCCCTCGCTCGTTTCCCAGATGTCTGTCAAGTTGTTGATGCCCTGGCACCACTTGTAGATGAGGAGCGGCGGTGGTTCCGTATCCGCAGGCTTGATCCACGCCGGGAAGAGACCGCGCTTGTCGGCCTCGAAGAATAAGAACTGATCGAGATATGCATCGGTGATCTTCTCAACAGGCTCAATATCGTAGCAGGGGATAAGCTTGTCATAGGTGTCAAAGAACTCGATCCCGGACTGCTTGAACGCACGCTGAGTGAGAAGCAGACGCTTGATGCGCGACAGGCACTCATGGGGTTTGTCATACGCCTGCTCAATAAGGGCAAGCTCCTCACGCTGAGACTGGTTGAGGCGACCTTTAACGGAATACGCCTCCTTCAGCTTCTTGAGTGCAAGGACGAGTAGCTCCGTGTCATGTTTGTAGTTGAGCAGAGGGAACGGGATAGGCGAGAATTTGCGACTCTCAAGCCAATGCACAGTCGTTGCGCAGACGGCGACTGCTTCCTCCGCACTGACATACGGACCATCCTTCAGGTATCCGTGCTGGCGCTCTTGCTCTGCCTTCAAGTACAGACCTGAGAACACGTCAGCACAAGGTCAAGAATTGCTAAGCCGATGAAAACTTACGGGTAAGACGACCGAGGCTCTTCTTGACGACGGCCTTGTCGACCGTAGCACCGCGTCAAATTCGCTCACGGTTATAGTGTGCAACCGACGTCCACCAGTCAGCCTTACTCTTGATGTACCGGAGGATGATGTTCTCAATGGCCGTCGGCATTCCAGGAACCTTCCAGGGGATGTTAGCCTTCCAGCATCGCCATGCCTCGGAGAGATGCTGGAGGATTGTCTTCGCCTTGTTCTGCTTGATGGACTCGGGCATCATGTCGAGTATATCATGCATGACGGCCGCGCGCAGCTCAAGGTCGTAGTGAGACTCAACGCGCTGCTTGGTCACCGTCTTTGCGACACCCTTGCTGTTGCGACCCTCGAATTGACGAGCGAGCAAGTTGCCGAGCCTAGCACCAGCTAAGCTCTCCGTCACAGTGAGGCGAACAAAAAGCCTCACCATCTCTCCAGAAGAGGCACGATTCCGCGCATGAAGAAGAGCCAAACTTGCCATCCGGGTGCCCAGAAACCGCATCCAGGACCTTTGCCGGCAGGATCCGTGTTGAACCGGTAGTAGATCAGATGCTTGACATCCTTCGTCATTCGGACTTGACGCATGAGCTAAGAGATGGTCAGACATGGCGATACCCAAGAAACCTAGGTACGCACCTTGTATTTGTATCGGTACATCCTCGTCAACGCACCGATGTGGGCGAAGATATACTGGAGGGCATCCGCCAGCTGGAATGCGTCAACGTTGCCAAGACAGAAATGGACATGCCTTGTGTCTGCCTCAACTGCGATAGAGCACGTCGCTGCCCGGACCAGCTCCTCTGTCTGCGTTTACGACCTCGCGGAAAACGGTTTCGGTACATTCACCAAATCATGGGCAAACACGAGCAAGGAGTTCGCGCCGGTGATCAGTTCGCAGACAAGGGCCGGTGCAGGGTTCCGCCTCGTTGGGAGATTGTCCCAGCGTCCTAGCAAGGATGCAGCGAAGGGTGCGGTGCTCGCGGCCTACACAACTCCGACTGGAGTGGCTACGATGGTGCAGTCCTTGTCCTACTTGCCTCCTGCTACTCCTACCAGCCGGCTGGTCGTCCAAGTCCCCGCAGCGGCGCCAGTTGGCGAGAACTTCAGTCTCTCACCTACGATTGCCCCTTCTCCCCCGCCGTACCGATCTTCCCTCAGGGCTTCACGGTTCTTCTGCCGGCTGCACCGCAGGAAGCAGTCGATCTTGCGACACTGTCCTACAGCTTGTCGGGTACACATGTGGTCCACCTTTTCGACCACCACAGCGCGACGCTGGCGGCAGGACACGCCATTGTGCCGTCATTTGAATTGCAGACTGCCGACGCGCCCTTGAAGGAAGGCCTTACCAACTCTTACTTCGACTACGCCTGTGACAAAGAGGCGCACACTGCCATTGTCCTGCTCAATGACCCTCTGGCGCAGGCCGCGAAAGCACTTGCGTCCAACGTCACTGGTCTCGTTCACAGTACCTCGAGCTGCAAAAGCCGCTGTACGACAGACGGCAAGCCATCGTCAGCGGTGCTGCCCCGCCCACCCCGGAGGAGATTGCGGCCGGAGAGGCGCAGTCCCAGAAGGACGACCCCGAGTACACCCCCCTCCCCGCGGACTCGACCGCCGCATCGGCGATCCCCGAGTTCTGGCTCACCGCGCTTCGGAACCACCTCGACCTCGCGGAGCTTATCACTGATCGTGACGCCACTGGGCTCAACTCACCGACATCCGCGTCTCGTACCTCCCGACGACGGACACGAAGCCCGGCTTCAAGCTCCAGTTCTTCTTCTCGCCCAACGAGTTCTTCGAGAACGACATGCTCGAGAAGACGTACCTGTACCAGGAGGAGGTCGGCTACTCGGGCGACTTTATGTACGACCGCGTGATCGGCACGGAGATCAAGTGGAAGGAGGACAAGGACCTGGCGAAGGAGTTTGAGATCAAGACGCAGCGCAACAAGAGTACGTATGTCGGTCGCTGGGTGTGATCTGATTTGCTGACCTCTTGCGCCAGACACAAACCGCACCGCAGATCGGGCGCGACATCAGCGAGGAGCAGCTCGCCGCGCTCGCGGCCCGCGAGGTCAACGGCCGCCAGATCAAGAACGCGACGCGCACGGCGACGTCGATCGCGGCCAGCAAGAACGAACCTAAATCGAGCGGAGAAACCCTCCGACTTGAGTATTCTATACACGTTCACGGCGGTGACGACACCCGCAGTACTCTTCTGCGGCAGATATGCCCACTACAAGGGACATCAAACCGTATATGCTGCTGGGATAGGGAAATAAGGACCCGGGTGACTGGTGAGCTTAATTCCCGCCGTGCGAAGCCTGGTACAAAGGCGTATCCGTGCAGGCCTCATGGTTGTCGCTCAATGCTACGAAGCCCTCTGAAGGTACCCCATCCTCATCGAAATCGCAGAGGACGGTGCCTTCGGTTCGAGTACGGCCTACGCCATGGTGCACGATCGTGCACGCGCGTCGCATCAGACGCGGTAGCGAGTTCGAGACCATGATCAATCTGGTGAACACATCTTTAAGACGTGCTTGGAAACTCATACATCCCCGTCACGTACCTTTCCACGTCCTCGTCCTCAAGATGCCTCGGACTCGACCATTTGCTTGCGATGGTCGTGCTAGGCCAGATGCTGCCGTACAGCAATTGGTGGCGACAAGTGAAGGCGGTCTCCCGAGAATCCGTTTGCGGTCCGTAAACACAAGTTGCTCCGGGCTAGCAGCCGTACATGGCATCCATACGATGGGAGCTCGCCCCGCTGCAGTTCGCCAAGTGCTGGTCCTGTTCTGGATAAAGCTTGGCGGGATGATACGTATAGCTATAACGGACAACCGTTATATTTTCCTGCTGAGGGTTGGACGCGCGCAGGTGGTAAGACCCCGTGGCAGAGACTCACCTCGATTCCGCAGCGACTCAGTTCATCGAGTGCGATCGAGAGATGCTTCATAGGTGGTTCCACGAGCGAGTGCGCCGCACCACTTGTCCCTAAGGGGCTCGGCGTCGAGTTGTACGAACTGTTGCTCCGCCGGGCGTGTGTGGCGCGAGCGATATGCACTGGCGAGCGCGCCGAGTGCGCCATGATCGAGTTGCTGACGATCAGATCGGGGGACGAGGAATGACAGCTGCTGGGAGGGCGAAACCTGAGAGGCTCTGAGTGAGCGAGCACCACACTATGGGTGGGCATGACGTGTGCACCGCGTACAAGGGCGATTCTGGGCCATGCGGTGGATACATCCCCGCGTAAGACGCGCGTTGAGACTGATAAATGTGGATACGTACCTGAATATACCCTCAATGCACATCAAATGCGACCCATCGCACGAAGTGGTCACGGTCGACTACGCATCGCGGTGCGGTAGGTAGCGAGTCCTTGAGGTCCCAGGCTAGACGTGGTCGCTTGAGACTAGGTCGGCGCTCCGCGATAACAAGTTGCGCCTGCCAGTGGAACTCAGGGTAGGTGAATAAAAAAGCAGAGAGTGTGGACACGAGCATCGGTAGCTCAGGTAGCGTCAGGCAGAGGCAGGTCACTGCGTTGGGCGAGAGAGGCGGGCGTGCTCACTTGCGCGCGCGCCCTGCGCGCGCTAGTCCGGCGGTGGCGTGGGTACTCGCGCTGTCAAGCCGCGGCGCGGTTACGCGGCCTCGCAGTCCTCCTCCAGAACTACCACACCCATCGCCCTGCCTGCCCACTTGTGGATGCTGCGAGAA
Source organism: Gelatoporia subvermispora B (assembly GCA_000320605.2). Lineage (NCBI taxonomy): Eukaryota > Fungi > Basidiomycota > Agaricomycetes > Polyporales > Gelatoporiaceae > Gelatoporia > Gelatoporia subvermispora. Next base: position 297,163 of record KB445816.1, read on the forward strand.
GGCCTGCGTTGCTCGCGTTCCAGACGTTCTGCCTTAGCCTCGCTGGGCCCTTACGGCTGGACGCGGGCTCGCTGTGCTCTCTCTCAAGGCAAAACCAAGTTCGGGCAAGCCCCCTCCCCCGACAACTCGCACCCTCTTAACCTTCAATGGCACTCACTCGCATACTTGGCGAACTTCGTGAGTAAACTTGGCCAGCAGGCCGTGCAACGAACGCCCTCGCAAGATGAACAGCAGAGCCGCCTGAGCCGGCCGCAGGCACGCTCGAATCTGTGGCTATTGGTCGCTCGCAATTACGCCAGGCCCCCGCGCCCTTCGCGTTCGCATGGCGCGCGTGGTTCGCCCTCGAACGCACTCTCGCCGAGGCGGCGTGCACGCTCTGCACGCGACACTGCTGGCCGTTAGCGCTTCGCCCAGCGCAGGCGCTTCGGCGCCAGCGCGTGGTCGGCCACCAGCAAGTGCGCGAGTGCAAATCTGCGTTCAGGCCCGAGTACGTGCAGTTACGGGTGTAAGGCCAGAATCTTGGGGCGGTCGCGCAGGATCGCCAGCTTTGGCGACGCGTCGATCACGGAATGGCGTGCTGCTTCCATCCTCCTTTGGCGCCGCGATGGGCGCAGTGGCTGCCTCTGCCGCCAGCCCGTACTCGCGCACGAAGGTCAGCGGCCTTCTACCAGAGCTCGTGCTGCAGGCCCGAGAGGTCGGCACCACGCTGGCTCCCTTTGCACTGGAAAAGCAAGTACAGCAGCTTCTCGCCGCCATCCTCGTGCAACTGAAATAGGCGCTGGTGCCGCAGTATAGTCGGGCGTTAGCATTTTGCCCAATGCAGGTGCGCGACGGCCAGGGGGTGGCCTGGCACCAGTAGTCTCGCGAGTGCGATGCAATGTTACGATACCAGGGCACTGAGATAGGGGTGGAACACCAAAGTGCCCGAGCTTGGGGGCGGCAGCCAAGGCCTCGCTAAGGTGGTTCTTTAGCGAAGCAAGCACAAGCTCCCCGAGTGCAGTCACTTCGTCGGGTGTTAGCGGCTCATGGTAGTTAAAGTGTGCGAGACTGGAAGAGTGGCGAGGGCACACTGGGCGTGCGAGGAGAGGCCGAGCACTCGTCGCAGGGGCTTGGTGCAAATCACTTGGTCGCGCCTATTCTGGCTCGGGCTTCTGAGTCAATTGTAATTCACCATGGGTTGCCTGCAAACTCATCTACTGGCACACTGTTTGATAATGCAATGCAATGGTTCCTCGCATATAGCGACGCCCCTCGCTTAATTAGACGCCGGTGGCTGAGCTGGCAAGTGCCCAGTGCCGAGCACTCGCATGAGCGATCCAAAAGTCTGCCCGACTGCTACCATTGTCGTACTTGCCTACCAACCACACTTAGCATCAGCTCTGGAGCAATTCCTAAGAAAAGCCCGACCAGCATGCCCAGGATCGACCCCGAATTTACATGCAGCACATGCAAAGCTGTGTTCGGGACGAGAGGCCTCCGAGATGGGCATCGGAGGATGTGCAGGGTCACACTGGACCTCCAATTTGCCAACAAGCTCGTTTCACTGTATTCAGGCGACACTGGGCAATTTATATGCCGCTGCGATACCCCTAGCTGCAAGCGAGTCTACAAGTCAGTCTTGGCGATGGAGAACCATGCCGCACCCACTGCAAACTGGCTAGATGAACCAGACAAGGTTAGCAAATTTGCAAGGCTGTAATGTGCGACATCGTCTCAGGTGGTGCAAAACAGGTTCCAGAAGTGCACCTAAGCGCAGCAGCTAAGCTTGCAGAGCAGCGAGCTCTGGGCGAAGATGGGGTAAATAACCAGGTTAGCACATTTTGTGCGCTGTTACTGCAAGGCATTATCTGAATTGCCATACAATAGGGTGCAACCATTAGCGAGCACATAGAGCATCAAGCACTGCACCTGCACCAGGATGAATTGAGCGACCAGGTTAGTAAACTCTGCATGGTACTAGTGCACAGCGATATCTCAACCACACCATATAGGGGAGTATGCACTCCAATCCAGCAATGGACTGTGCAGAGCAGCAGGAACTGGGTGAAGATGCTGGTTCTGCCTTAGCAAACCTTTCTGGCGACTCTGCGTCGGCTTTTTCGGAAGAATCTCATGATGGCCTTGATATCGATCCATACTTGTCTAGGCTGGGATTCGCGATCAACCGCAAACACCGCATTCTCTGCTGCTTAATTTGCCAAATGGCCTTCGATCCTGATGACGCGGCTGACCATCTGCGCAAGAAACACAAGCCGATGCCTCCTGCCTACGATTCAGCAAAATTCCAGAACACCTGCAAAGACCGCGGGATTCAGCGCCTTCCTGAGTTCCACTCCAGCGACCATCCATTGCCTATCGCAGGGCTTCCAGTCCGTGACGGGTTCAAGTGCAATGTGTGCAACAAAGCATCAGGGAGCAAAGAGTATATGGAGAAACATGTTCGCAGGGACCATGCTGGCTTCCAAGACCCTCTTGCGACCATCGTCGTAGCATGCTCAATCCAGCAGTATAATACTCGGGGAACTGCTACTCGAATGGCGTTTTGCGTGTATCCTCCTGAAGGTGGTAGGCAATCGGACTTACCTGGTCAAGGGTCTTTCGCCGACTTTGTCAAATCAATAAGTCTCCCACCACCACCATCGTACTTAGCCCACACCCAGGACAGTCGGTATATCAGCCCTTGGCTGACATTCACTCGCTGGCACACATTTACCGAAGCCCATTCTATCTCAATTCTTCGCTCCTTTGTCGCTGCGTCCACCGATGCAGATTTCTGCTTCCTGTCCCAGATGGTGCGGAGCTACTATGACGCTGCCTTGAACCTCATCAAATCTACAAGTTCATTGGTGCTGCAGCGGCTCAAAACAGACGATCCAGCTAAGGGGTGAGTGTTTCACTATTACTGTGTTTCAGAGTACTGATAGCGAGAGCCATATTTGCCAGTGGTATCTCCAATACACCTTTTCGTGAGCACCAGCAAGCACATACGCACACCGATTATCAAAATGTTCTCGTGCGACTAGTGGCCATGATTTTGCGCAGCTGCGAGCGGTCTAGCGAATATCCCTTCCCAATGCCCGAGAATATCGCGAATGGTGCTGCATCCCTATTATCGGCACTCAAGACCGCTAGCGAAAGCCCGATCTTCTCCGCATTGCACCACTTACTTATAACTATGTGGACGACGCACTGGACCCCGACTGAGGAAAACCCAGTTCCAAGCCCGACGGAGCAGTTTCTAGTACTACGAAGTCTGCGGGAGGACGGTGCCCATGCCGAAGCCAAGCACATGACCGGTATCTTCGCAAAACTCAAGTATAACATGCGCTTAACATTTTTATACGAGATCAAGCACCAAAGCAAGACAAGGGATGGTGGCCCAGACGATAGTGCTGAATGTGCAAAGCTGCAAGACTGGTTCACCGAGAAGATCGTCTCCGATTTCAACACTGTTTGCTCATACCAACATGTCGCTACCTCAATTACGAAGTCTGCAATGGGATTGCCTCGCATTCTTTGGACCGATCGGCAGCACTGGATGTCCATGCTCTACCAAGGCGATCGCGTCGAGTTTCGGGACCTGCAATCAGTCTTCGCAGATATAGAAAGAAGGCTGCAAGACTTATGGGAGAATAAGCTTACACTGAATACTGGGATCCGCATCGATACCAGCAATATCAAAGAAGACGTCGCCAATACCATACCAGGCTACTGCTTTTTGGACGACCCTCGCAATGTACAGCTTCAGCATCCAATGCAGTTGCTTCACCGCTTCACATCGTCAGACGATATCAGGCGACGATTTCTGACCTTCTGCGATGGAACTGCCGTCTGGAGCGAATCCGAACTTCGCAAATGGCTGCAGTGGTATGCCGAATTTAGCGGACTACTCTTGCTTAACTGCGAGATGCTCGGTGGTGGTGCAGAGCGGGGTACAGAAATCGCATCGATGAAGTTTCGCAGCACTCCTTTTCGCCGCGTGCGCAACCTGTCGGTTATGGATAAGCACCTTGCCCTCATAACAACCTATCACAAAACAGGTGCCTTGTCTGCAATCGACAAATACATTCCCCATTCTATCGGCAGCTTCACCTCTGACTTGATACTTCAGGACCTAGCTATCGCTCGGCCCTTTGCGCGATTTGCATCTGGAGTCTGTTTTCCTGGAAACCATGACGTTCAAGAGTTGTACTACGACCACCTATTCGTGAACTACCAGCAACCTTGGGATACAGGCACTATATCCAATCTTATGCGACAAGTTACTCGGCCCCATGTCGGCATAGGACTTTCAGTCAATTCTTGGCGCCATATCAGCATTGCATTTCGCCGAAAGCTCTGCAGCTCAGCTGTGCTTGAAATCAGCGAGGAGTCCATCGAAGCACTGTCTAGTGGTCACACGAGGGAACAAGAAAATCGAACCTACGGAATCAGCAACGATATGCTTGCAGGACCTAGTGAAGACATAGTGCCTTTGTATCTAGATGCTAGTGTGGACTGGCAACTGAAAATGCGAGTCGTACCAGGTATTGTTTCATTATAGTAGTCTGTTGCAGTGCATCTGATCGCTCTCTTGCATTCTAGGTGGCCTCATGATTCCATATCAAGACGCATTATCTTGCAAATTTGATCAATTGCAGGCTCAGGGATTATTCAAGGATCTGGGCTCGAGAGCAGCAAGAGCAGCTGAGACAGCTGAGCCACTATCTTGTGCTACTGTCACAGACATAGCAGATGCAATTGGTCGGCAGCTTGCAGTTCAGATTGAATCTGCAGTATCTGCTGCCACAAAAGCCGCTGCAAGCGAGATACTTGCGAAGCTTGTCGCAGCACTTCCTGCGATGCAACCACTATACCCACAACCATCACAACCACTGCAGCCACCCCACTCACAACCGCAGTCGCCAGAGCCCCAGTCGCCAGAGCCCCAGTCACCAGAGCCCCAGTCGCCAGAGCCCCAGTCGCCAGAACCCCAGTCGCCAGAGCCCCAGTCGCCAGAGCCCCAGTCGCCAGAACCCCAGTCGCCAGAACCCCAGCCCAGGCGACTGCATTCACGGCCCAGTCGGCTGCAACTGCCAGACTCACCATGGTCGCCAGAACTGCAGTCACCAAAATTGCGCCCCAGGCGCCTGCGATCATCTCGGCAACCAGAGCAACAGCCAGTGCAATTGCAATCGCTGCAGCTGCAGGCCTCCTCCAGCACAAGTGCGACTGCCTTGAGCGATAAGCCTAGCATCAAGACCAAGATCTTGGTGCCTTTACCACCCAATTCAAGGGCACTCCTGAGCAAGCGCACATTTGCAGACACGATGCAGCAAAATTCAATGCGGCCATCTATGCAAGCAACTAAGCGGCAGCGAACAAAAGACTGCGAGCCTGCAAGCTAGTGCTCGAAGTATCTATTTTTGTTT